>CM040394.1:15783726-15853726 GCA_022702515.1 Ilyophis sp. 1 JC-2022
AGATGTTGGTTTTCTGTAATTTCTGCTCACTCCCCTTCGCTGTGCTAGGGCCGTGACAGAAAGACATAAATCGCATGATTACAGGTAATTAGCCCATGGGATGGAAAGAAAATGTGTACACATGTTCACAATGTGGGCTAAATACCTTTCTCTGTTATTATTTCTTCAAAGGATTTTTTCGAAGGATATAATAAATAAAACGTGCCTGTAAATTCACTGTTGGGGAAACATTAGCTTCCTCTGTTGACCTTGAACAGTACTCATATTCCTAACATAACCAGAGCCAAGGTACGGTACTCATATCCCTAACATAACTACAGCCACGGTTCAGTACTCATCCCTAACATAACCAGAGCCAAGATACAGTACTCATCCCTAACATAACCAGAGCCAAGATACAGTACTCATCCCTAACATAACCAGAGCCAAGATACAGTACTCATCCCTAACATAACCAGAGCCAAGATACAGTACTCATCCCTAACATAACCAGAGCCAAGATACAGTACTCATCCCTAACATAACCAGAGCCAAGATACAGTACTCATCCCTCATATACAGACAGGTGACAAATTAAAGGAAGAACCAACATAAAGTGCCTTGGTAAGGTGTTGGGCCACCAGCTTCAGTTTGCCTTGGCATAGATTCTACCACTAGTCTAGCATAGAATCTAGTCTCTGAAACTCTACTGGAGGGATGGAACGCCATTCTTCCAAAAGATTCCCTCTTTTTGGTGTTTTGATGATGGTGGTGGAGAGAGAAAAATAATTTTTTTATACATATAAATCTTTCAATATCTGTATAAAAACAATGAGCTCATTTAAGAGTTATAAGAGAATCATTATAATGTCAATTCCTGCTGAGATCACGCCTACAATTCCAAAATTCTATTTCAGTGCTGTTGAAGCAATAAATTCGAGCTGTATAATAAATTCAAACAGCTTTGAATAAATTCAAAATGACCGTTTTTTTAATATAAGTATGAAATGGCTTCATCCGTTCTTTTGTCTGCTCTTCCTAGTATTGTTCTGTGTAACGTACATGGTAGCACTCAAATTCTTAATGTTTACAAAGTTTCCATTGCTTTTTTCAGTCTGATGTTGCTTTTCTATGTTCTGTTATGTCTTCAGTTTGTTCTTTTGTCATATATCCCTGTCTTTCTCTGTCTGCTGTCCAGGGGGAGTGGTTTTTTGCCACCACCCCCATCTGAGAGCTTCTCTGATTGGCTCATACCTCCGTGTTCAACCGTCCGATTGGCTCATGTGTCTAACCATCTGGTTCCTGTCTTGTCCGGCTTTTCTGTCTGTCTCCTTGTGTCCCTTCCCTCTCTATTCTGTTTCTATCTCTTCTTCTTCCATTCTCTCATCCCCCTATTCTCCCTTTGCCATTCTTCACCTCTCTGCTGTGTATCATCCCTATCAAATCTCTTGTGTTTCCCCCTTGTTCACCTGTACACCTGACCTTCCCTCTTTTTTTCCCTTTCCCATTTTATTCCTCCATTTTCTGCGTGGCTTCTCCTCCCACCTTTCTCTCTTTCTCTTTCTCTCTACCTCTCATACCCTTTTCCTCTCCTTGTCTCCTGCTCTTTCGCTTTCGATTCTCCTCTGCTCCTCTTTTCCCCGCTCCTCTGTGCCCCTCTTTTCCCATCTCATCTCTCCTCTCTCCCCTCTCCTCTTCTCCTCATTTCCACCACTCCTTTCTCCCTCACCATTTCTCTCCGCCTCTCCCCCCTCCCCCTCTTCCTCTCTCCCCTTCTTTTCTCCTTTTCTCGTTCCCTCTCTCCCTCTCTGCTGCTGTCGCGTGTGATGGCTGCCCGTGGCTGTTATGTGCCTCTCTTCCTCCTCACTGCCTGGCAGCCGGGCGCCCGTCGCAGCACCCCGACACCGTCCCCGTACCTTTCAGTATGTACCGCTGCTCCGTCACACTGCCCCCCCCCCCTCCTCTCTCCCCCCCCGCCCCTCAGAACTACTCCAGGGTGCATAACTTCTCCAGGTGGTTGAATGAGCTTTCCATTTTTTTACACGAGTACTCATGTTCTCCTGCAATTTGCGGTGTTTTGTTTGTGTTTCTGTGAGTATGCATGCGCTTGCACGTGTGCGGTTTTGTGGGTGTGTGTGTGTGTGTGTGTGTGTGTGTGTGTGTGAAACCAATGTTTTGTCATATTGATGTTTTGTTTGCACATATAATGCTGCCATGTCTGTGCTCTCCAATTCATTTTAATCCATTACACACACTTCATAATTATATTCTACTTAATATGTACACACACTCATACTCCAATATGAGACTCCTGTCTCATTGCTCTTCAATATTTAGATATTTGGATGTGTCTTTTGTTTTTCGTTAATACGTCCGACTGTGTTTGGTTTCTTCTGCTCTTCCAATGGTGTTTTTGTACTTGCATGACAAACTCATAGTGCCTGCCTTTGCTAGTTCTCTGATGATACAGTGTCTGGTAGAGACCTGTTAGAGTTTTGTAAGAACCTGGAGTCTCTCAGAGCTGCGATGAAAGAGAATCTTCGCTTGTAAAAATATATGGCGCGTTTTTCTATTGAGTTCTGGGTTAAGATAAGAGAAGTCACTAAGAGCGGCTGTCGGCTTCTGGGTGAGTTCCGATCGATGCCACTAGGTGGAGCTGCTGTGCCTTTGTCTGATGCATGCAGAAAACGACCTTTGTTTTGACCCCAGCAACTGAAATCGGACCAAAGAGACCGTATCATTGCAGTCACAAATCAACCTTAAAAACCTGTCAGATCCCTTCTGAGTTTTTTCTAAAGCTATAAATGTCAGTCACTGTGGACCTGGTCTTAGAAACACCTTTCTTTAACTCTATGGTAACGTGACTCAAAATGCAGACATAAACATGCGTTTCACTGTATGTAGTGAGTGTATATATTCAGTGTATCCCAATATTAGCCAAAGCATACTTCCATACTAACTGCAGTACATTATAGCCTTTGGCTTGAGATCCCCACCAAACCCCCCACCCCCACCCCCCAACAACCCGATTTGCTCATTTCAGCCAGTAAATAACTACAGTTTGTAAAAAGATAAAATGACTTTTTTTCAAAATGTGTTCATTTTGGAGTCGTAGAGCCAAAATAGCACCAACTACCTCTTATTTAATAATGATTGTGTTGCCAAACTTTTCACTGTGTCCTATCATCTCTCTCTCTCTCTTTCTCAGCCTATCATTGACAGCAGCCCCATGAAGCGCTCAGTGTCAACCATGTCCCCTGGCCATCAGCGCCCCCAGGAGGTCGACCTGCACAACTACACCCTGGAGCGGCCGGCGCAGGAGAAGCCACACCATCACCACCACCACCACCGCTGTCACCGGCGTAGAGAGCGGGAGAAGAAGCAGAGATCGCTGGACCAGCCCACCAGCCGACAGCCGTCCAGCGCGGCAGGTCAGGGCACAGACTGAGGTCTGGGGGTCCGTGGAGGGGGGGGCGCTCACGCTAACCACCAATAAGCATGCGAGGAAGCAACGGGGTGTAACAACTTTTTTACTTTTAATAATCAGGATTTGAAGATTACGTGGAAATCTGGTCTGACTGGGTACCGACAGCCCGGGCAGTGGAGCACTCATTGGGCCAGAGGGTCACACATTGGATTATTTATTTTGTTTTATTTATTTAATATCAAAAGTGCACATTGATCAACAATTTAGCCGGAATTGGCTATTGAGTTAATTTTCCGTCCATAGTCCCTGTACAGGTTCATTCAGATAAAGAGACTACATCATCAAAATAATAAATCATTAAAACATCCAAACAAGAACAGTTCATCAAGATCTCCAGGGATTTGATAAACTTTTGTTTGTTAGTCATTTGATGTTTTTCGGTGGCGTGAGGGCATTCAATGCACATGTTTAAGTCATGAACAACTGTCCACTTATGTATTTCACAGCAGCACAGTGGTTTAAACTTTCTGTCCCAGTGCTCTTAGTGTAAATTAAGGATCACTCTTCGACAGCAAGTTTTTTTTTTTGTCTTATTTTGTTCGTTTGGTTTGTATGTGAGACGGTTTTCATTTGGTTTTAACTGAAAACCACTTTCCAGACGCCATTCAACAGTGCCAAAATCGCTGAAATTCTTTGTGTTGAATTGTTTGAATGAGATGGTCTTCTTTCATTGAATTTCACTCTTGAGAGGGGGAGAGAGAGAGAGAGACTTGACTCTTTGAAAATCGCTCAAACCTCCATTCCAGTGGCAAGAAAAATTCTTGATCGGATTAGGCGGGCATTATCGGGTTATGTGGGGAAGAACTGTTTCCAAAGGGCTTGCCTTGGATTTTATCCATCAAGCTTCTTGTGAATAAAGAAAAAACACAAAATGCCAGAATAAACAGGTCTTTGTATAGGTTTGATTTCTGATTTGGGTATACATTTTTTGGGCTTTTATTGTTGATGAAGCTGTTCTAATTAGGGCCACAGTGCTGGGGTGGGGGGAGGGGCTTGCACCATTAACAACCTCTCCTTAATGAACACTGGCATAAACCTAGACTGAATGAGGCTAAGCCAATGCATTCTCAGAAGAGGCCTCACATAACCTGATCCAAACCTACCAGGTCTCACATCTATGGATAAGTGTAGTAGTGTAACGTGTAGGCTACAAGTACAAGCGATGCCATCAGAGTCACAGTGAATAGGCAGGTGGTCAGTATATAAACCTACAAGATAACATTAAGTGCCATGCCAAGTGTAAGAGCGAGATTGAGGATGTAGTGCTTCAACTAGCAAATGTGTCTGTGGGTATACAGTATATATAGAGTAGGTGTGGCTAGTAAACCCATTTTTAATGCTCAGAGTTCAGGTTTAGGTTGTTTTTTTGGGTTTAGGTTTATGCTGGGGGGGGGTTCCTCGCTGGTGTCCACTGTGCAGGGTCATCTGCAGTAGAGATCAGGTTAAGGCTTGACGGAGGTTGGGTGGGGGCCGTTTGGACCTCAGGACCACAGCTGCGCTTTGTTACGCAGATTAAAGGGGCTTGATGGACGACCTCACCTATTGACCCCCTAATTTATGGCGGGAAACGTTTTCAGGTTGCTGTTGTTTCTGTGCAGCACCCCCACATTCCAGGGAGCAGGAGATTTTGGGAAGTGCGGATTTATACCCCATCGAACGCCTTAAGGGCTGTCGCACCTCCATTCTTTATAATTGGTTTTGAGATTCGTTCGTTCGTTGCACATTGATAAATCGGTTATTAAACTGAGAAATTGTGATTCATGATTTTATGATCTGATATCGTCACATTTCAAGTGATTCCCATATTGGTGCATGATCTGTAATACTTGAAGGTCTTAATAATACTTGAAGGTCGAGAATATTCTCTGACAAATTCACTGTGGCCTAATAAGGCCCTCTTTCTGCATTCCAGGGTTAGTAATGTATGGTTGAAACAGACTGTTAATGTATACAGAACTTACTTACTTGTGCCACTGGAACAGAGTAGCGTCACTTGTTTATGGTTACTTCAGGATAGATACCAAAAACAGGATGTTCTGTGCGTGTGAATCTCATGCGGCTCAGGTCATTTTGTGTGTATGTTTGTGTGTGTCTGTGCACGTGTGTTTGTATATGCGCATGCCTATATATGTCTTTACAGTGTGCATATTTGTGGGTTTCATGTGTTGTTTCCATTTAGTGTGTGTGTTTGTATATGCGTATGTGTATATAGTGTATGTGTGTACAGAACACATATATGTGCGTCTCAGGTGATATTGTCATTGGTTGAAGGCACGCCGGGGGACCCGCCGCTCGAGGGCGAGGCTCAGGACCGTGGCCGCTCCCACGACAGGAAGCACCACGCCTCGTCCTCGGCCAAGAAGCAGCGCTACTACTCCTGCGATCGCTATGGGAACCACGAGCCCTACTACTCCAAACCCACCTCCTCTAGCTGCGCCGTCTCTCCCAGTGAAGCCCCGGAGCCCATGCTGAGCAAGCAGGTGAGGAGCAGGGGGTAGGAGCTCCAGAGAAGGAGCAGCATGGGAGGTGGGGGTGTGTGGGTGGGGGAAGGAGGGGGTAGGAGCAGGCACAGGAGTAGGGCTTTAAGCGGAAGGGTAGGAGAAGGGGTAATAGGGGTAAGAGCAGAGGGGCGGGGTAGGTGGGGTTAGACCCGGACCATGATAGTGCAGATTTAGATGAAGAGTTCCCATAATCTGGACCCCCTACCCGACATCCTCTTCTCCCTGTCCCATTCTGACTGATCTGTACCTCTCTCTTCTCTCTGTCTCATTCTGACTGCTCTGTATCTCTCTCTTCTCTCTGTCCCATTCTGACTGCTCTCTACCTCTCTCTTCTCTCTGTCCCATTCTGACTGCTCTCTACCTCTCTCTTCTCTCTGTCCCATTCTGACTGATCTGTACCTCTCTCTTCTCTCTGTCCCATTCTGACTGCTCTGTACCTCTCTCTTCTCTCTGTCCCATTCTGACTGCTCTGTACCTCTCTCTTCTCTCTGTCCCATTCTGACTGCTCTGTACCTCTCTCTTCTCTCTGTCCCATTCTGACTGCTCTGTACCTCTCTCTTCTCTGTCCCATTCTGACTGCTCTGTATCTCTCTCTTCTCTCTGTCCCATTCTGACTGCTCTGTACCTCTCTCTTCTCTATGTCCCATTCTGACTGCTCTGTACCTCTCTCTTCTCTCTGTCCCATTCTGACTGCTCTCTACCTCTCTCTTCTCTCTGTCCCATTCTGACTGCTCTGTATCTCTCTCTTCTCCCTGTCCCATTCTGACTGATCTGTACCTCTCTCTTCTCTCTGTCCCATTCTGACTGCTCTGTACCTCTCTCTTCTCTCTGTCCCATTCTGACTGCTCTCTACCTCTCTCTTCTCTCTGTCCCATTCTGACTGATCTGTACCTCTCTCTTCTCTCTGTCCCATTCTGACTGCTCTGTACCTCACTCTTCTCTCTGTCCCATTCTGACTGCTCTCTACCTCTCTCTTTTCTCTGTCCCATTCTGACTGCTCTGTACCTCTCTCTTCTCTCTGTCCCATTCTGACTGCTCTCTACCTCTCTCTTCTCTCTGTCCCATTCTGACTGCTCTGTATCTCTCTCTTCTCCCTGTCCCATTCTGACTGATCTGTACCTCTCTCTTCTCTCTGTCCCATTCTGACTGCTCTGTACCTCTCTCTTCTCTCTGTCCCATTCTGACTGCTCTGTACCTCTCTCTTCTCTCTGTCCCATTCTGACTGCTCTGTACCTCTCTCTTCTCCCTGTCCCATTCTGACTGATCTGTACCTCTCTCTTCTCTCTGTCCCATTCTGACTGCTCTGTACCTCTCTCTTCTCTCTGTCCCATTCTGACTGCTCTGTACCTCTCTCTTCTCTCTGTCCCATTCTGACTGATCTGTACCTCTCTCTTCTCTCTGTCCCATTCTGACTGCTCTGTACCTCTCTCTTCTCTCTGTCCCATTCTGACTGCTCTGTACCTCTCTCTTCTCTCTGTCCCATTCTGACTGCTCTGTACCTCACTCTTCTCTCTGTCCCATTCTGACTGCTCTCTACCTCTCTCTTCTCTCTGTCCCATTCTGACTGCTCTGTACCTCTCTCTTCTCTCTGTCCCATTCTGACTGCTCTGTACCTCTCTCTTCTCTCTGTCCCATTCTGACTGCTCTGTACCTCTCTCTTCTCCCTGTCCCATTCTGACTGCTCTGTACCTCTCTCTTCTCTCTGTCCCATTCTGACTGCTCTGTACCTCTCTCTTCTCCCTGTCCCATTCTGACTGATCTGTACCTCTCTCTTCTCTCTGTCCCATTCTGACTGCTCTGTACCTCTCTCTTCTCTCTGTCCCATTCTGACTGCTCTGTATCTCTCTCTTCTCTCTGTCCCATTCTGACTGCTCTGTACCTCTCTCTTCTCCCTGTCCCATTCTGACTGATCTGTACCTCTCTCTTCTCTCTGTCCCATTCTGACTGCTCTGTACCTCTCTCTTCTCTCTGTCCCATTCTGACTGATCTGTACCTCTCTCTTCTCTCTGTCCCATTCTGACTGCTCTGTACCTCTCTCTTCTCTCTGTCCCATTCTGACTGATCTGTACCTCTCTCTTCTCTCTGTCCCATTCTGACTGCTCTCTACCTCTCTCTTCTCTCTGTCCCATTCTGACTGCTCTGTACCTCACTCTTCTCTCTGTCCCATTCTGACTGCTCTGTACCTCTCTCCCGGCAGGCTAGCGGTTCCGCTAAAGGGAGCCCAGTGACGCTCACCTCCGGGTCCAGCACCCCATGCCGAGGGCGCAGGCAGCTCCCCCAGACCCCACTCACGCCCCGTCCGGGCGTGGCTTACAGGACCGCCAACTCCTCCCCCGTGCCAGTGGGCCCCAGCAGGGGCAGCAGCAGCCGGGGGGTCGGCAGGCTGAGCCGGGGGCTGTCGGAGCACGACGCCCTGCTGTGGGGCGAAGCGGGCTCCCCTGTGCCCGTCACTCGAATCGGCTCCGACCCGAACCTGGGCCGGCAGCCCCCATGGGACAGGGCCCCGCCTCAGGCTGCTGACCTCTTCCAGGATGCTCTGAGCTCTCACAGTGGACGCTCCGCCCCCCGGACTGCTGCCCCCCAGGCGGCCACGCCCACTCGGGCCACGCCCCAGCAGGGCCGCGGGGTGCCCAACGGGTATCACTTTGCCCTGGGTCTGGGCAGCGGCCCCGGGTCCAGCACCGCAGGACCGCCCTGCCCTAGAGAGGCTGGGGACGATGAGTGGTGCTAGGCTGGATACAGAACACACACACACACACTCACACACATAACACACACACACACTCACACACACACATAACACACACACATAACACACACACATAAAGGTGAATTGTGATGAGTTTTATCATCTTTGCAAAGGAGTTAGTTTACCCTGTTGCCATATGTATGTGTATACGTATACGTCAGTTTTAAAGTGCATGGTGTAAGGTGCATATAGAGAACAGTAAAACTGAAAAAGAAAAGAAAAGAGAATTCAGATTTAATCATTTATCGGCATTTCTTTATATTTTTAGAAATGCCTGCCTCTAAGGGTTATACTTTTTTATTTTTGTACCTGTGTTCATTTTGCACTGAGCTTAAAATTATTATTAATGAATTAATAAAATGGGAAGCAAGAGACCCAGGTGTAGTACACAAGTATGTAGTACACAAGTATGCCCTGTCTTGCTGAGTGACATGGTGAACGATGCGAAAACCTCCCACAGTTTGTGAGGATAAAACAAGGTCCTGCTATTTCCCTGCCCCTAGAGGGTAGGGTCTGTTGAGTAGGTCTCTGGCTCCAGTGTAAGGGGAAGTGGCATATTTGACATTCAAAGTCTTTGAGTTAGAGACCCATCCATGCCACTGTCTTTGGTACTGTCGACGAAATCTGTAAGGGGAGCCAGGAGAGTAATGATATTTACAATCAAGTGTAGCTGGGTTGCCTATTTGACTGTTTCAGTTGCTTAGTATTACATGCAAGAGCTAAGTATTTATCTGTATCAAATATACACAATTACTCTATAGCCAGAACACAGTTCACCACGTGCAATGTATGTAGTGATGTTTCATTTTATTGCTGATCAATCATTTCTTGCTCCACCAGTGATGTTGGGTCAAGCACGCTCGCTCACACATGCCAGACATTTGTAGGAGTTGAAAGAAATGTTATTATTTTATACTGACCTATGGTAGAACATACTTTAAATCTAATTTATACTGACCAATGGTAGAACATACACTGTTTAATTTATGTGCATTTTTGTAAAAAGGAAAAGAAAACTGATCACTGTTTTATGTGAGTTCTGTATTACGTCAGGTCTATCTTATGTACTGCTCCAGTTGTTAATTACCAAGTGCCTAACCTTTGAAATAACGTGTAGAAATGATGCATCTCCTTTATTTTAATGCATCTACTTGAGGGTTGGGAGGGCTATAGGAAAATAGATTTGAGGGCAGTGCGTATATATGATAAGTATAGATTATATAAATGTATTAGATTCAGGCAGAAAAATGTTTAAATATAGTTCAGTAGAACTGAAATTGTGCTTATTTTTTAAATAGAAAGGATGGAAGGACTTGGTTTTGATCGTTTTCTTTAAGTTTTGAGCTTATCATCAAATGAGAGGAGGGGAATACCAAGTCCTGGAGCTAATGACTGTATGCTATAATGTATTCAGACTAATATCAACAAAATATTTGTAAAAACATTGGACTACGCACCCTGGACAGATGTCAATGTTTATCAGTCTAAGGTTATGACCTCATGTAATGGTGGTGAATACGTTTTTCATAATTTTGTTTCACTCATTAAGATATGTTGCCAAATTCATAGATGCGAGTTAGCACGTGAACATCTGCTACAGAATGTGACATCACCCCCGGAGAAGCAATAACAGTGCAATTAGTTCCCTTGGCTGGGTATCTTGGTCTTGAGTTCAGCAGGCTAATTGCGCCTCTTCTTGCACGGAGCAGCTGGGCCTGCTGAAGCCGCGGTATGAAACCTGCCCGTAAAAACAGAGCCGCAGAAAAAGCGTCGTTAGATTGTCGGTTGGGCCTCGTTCAGGCAGGGAGACGACAGATAGATGTTGGGATGCAGGATGCTGATGGCTGCCTGTTCGAGGCCAGGACCCTGGCACTGGCGCTGGAAGTGTCCCCTCTGTGTTTCGGCTGAATCCTCCGTTGCCTCCGATGCCGTGGAACCAAGGACGACCCCTTTCAGCTGCATGGCATGCCCGCCAAGAATGGACAGGCTGCCCGACTGTTCACCATGCATCACGCAGGGTTTTATAGGGTAGGGTTGTGGGGGGAGTACGACATTGTGATCACTCCGCTAATATAATGTTTTCCACTGAGGGTTAGGCCTGGAGACTAATCGAGTGAATGACAATTTTTTAAATGGTGCAATTTGATTTAAAGCACCTGCCTGGCAGAGAGAGAGAGAAAGAAGAGAGAGTCAGACAGGCAGAGAGAAGTAAAAAAATAAATAAATCTCAAGCCTTCAGGCAGGTTGTGAGTACAGAACCTTCCAGAACTGTAACATTTCTGAGTACTCTTAATATTTGGCTGTTTAATGCATTCATAATTGAATGTCCTCCCCAGGAAGTCGAAGATCTATTTTGTCCGTGTTTTGCACCATCGGACCACTGTGTGTAAAATCACTGATGCATTTTAGGGGCAGTATTGTGTCACCGCATTAGTAAGGAAGCTGGAATATCCATGTAGTGTTTTATCATTATTTTTGGATTTTGTTGTACTTGCCATTCTAGACTTCAGTTCCCAGCCCTCTCCTCTTTGACTCCATCCAACGTGAGGAAAGGGGTGGAGCCAGTTGTTTCCATGGACACCCTCTTGTCAGGATTCTGTGCATATCACAAAGCAGGGTTTTGACTTTGGTGACTGTAGGGCTATGCAACAACTTGACACTTTGAAAAGAAACCTTCTTTTGCTCTGTAGCTTTACCTGCTGGGTTCTCCAGATTCAGGCTTTAGCATGATTGTGACCAAAACCTTTATATAGAAAATTGCAAAAAATATCAATTATAAATGTACATTTAAAGATGCATAAAGGCAATTAAGGAAAACGGATGAACAATTAAAAACAGGACATTTCCAGTTACTCAAGTGGATACAGTATATTTAATAAACTACATGCAACTTTTATCCTCTATGTCCTGAAAGCAACAAAAAGTGTTTCATTTCAGTGCATTGAGAAAAGCCCCTATGATTGGCTAATTAGTTCATTACTCTGATTCATGCCCTAAAATAAGACACCGACCAATTGGTGTTTGATGTATAGTTCAAATAGTGCGCATAAGAATGTGCATTAAGCTGCATAAACTACGTGACGGCTTCAATTTTTTCAAGAAGAAGTCCCGTCCTAGTCCATGATTCATTGCTTCAGCCCAATAAATGTCCCCATTTGTCACCAGTGTGGGGATTACATCTCCTTTTTTCTGTTCCAATTTCTTTTTATATTTGTAGTCTCTGTAGCATCTATTTCCCCAAGTCCTAAAGTCAGTTGCCAAACTTTAAAACCATGCCAATTTATTTCCGCATACCAATTCAACTTTACTGTTGACTGTACTCCTTGAACAAGTCATGTCTGCATGTTATGAAGTATGTGCATGTAAAAAAGTTGTTTATCTTCATACTTTTTTGATATAATGTATTCATCGGTTGTTCATTTATATTGATCTTTAATATAAATTAGGGGTTTGTGGGGAAAAAAACTTTATATTACAACAAAAAATTGTATTTAACAACAGCATTAAATGTTCCATCCACGCATCATAGCTGGGACTGACCTTACTTTAATCCCTGGGATGGAATCATTTGCTGAGTGACTCCTGCTTATTGGTCAGAATTTGAATTCTGCGGTTGTTTCTACACTTACATTTTGTATGAAGCATAGTCCTTGAATTAAAATAAATGAAACTTAGAAGAAACAAATGACAGTTCTGTGATATTTTCTGCCCAGATGTATATTGTTTTTCGTTTTGTTATTATTTCTAATTAAAATGTTTGTGAAGTCATAATTGATTTGTGCTGTCAGCTTTAAGTTCTGTCTATAAAGCTTTTTATGAAAGTTGTTTAATATGAACTGTAGGCAAAATTTATGCAATGAAGCATGTGATACACACTATGCTTATTGCCAATTATTGACATATGTATTTATGAATGTCTGTGTAGTACTTATGAAGGAGTTATGTACAAGTCTTATGAGAGACCAATAATATTTTGAGTAAGTACTGTAATTGTAAATGTCCCAATTCGCTTATGAAAAAAAGTAATAGTTTATACTGAACTTAAAAAGTAAATGCTATATTTCAAATGTACTGTATGTATATATAATATGCATATACTTTCCACAGTAATATACACAATATTTTGCATGCATTGCATTGTATACGGAAGAATTGCACACATCATGAGATTGCTTGCAATATATGAAATAATTTAGTATTCTAAAGCATTCAGGTATGAATTACATAAAGAAATTGATGTATTTACATATTCACTCTGATGCTTTCTAATAAAATATCGGCAGGCCTATTATGTTTGTAATTCACGTAGGTTGTGTATGCATGAGCGGCAGCACAGTGAAATCCTACTGAGAAAATTACAGTCATTCTACACTGCTCAAAAAATTAAGGGAACACTTAATCATCACAGTATAACACCAAGTCAATTAAACCAAACTGGTCATGCTGGATGATGTTGCAGGCAGCGTAACATTCGCCACGGCGTCTCCAGACTCTTTCACGTCTGTCACATGTGCTCAGTGTGAACCTGCTCTCATCTGTGAAGAGAACGGGGCGCCAATGGCGAACCTGCTGATTCTGGTGTTCTCTGGCGAATGCCAATCGAGCTGCATGGTGCTGGGCTGTGAGCACAGGTCCCACTACAGGACATCGGGCCCTCATGCCACCCTCATGGAGTCGGTTTCTGACAGTTTGGTCAGAAACATGCACATGAGTAGCCTGCTGGAGGTCATTTTGTAGGGCTCTGGAAGTGCTCCTCCTGTTCCTCCTCGTACAAAGGATCAAATACTGGCCCTGCCGCTGGGTTTTTGCCCTTCTACGGCCCTGTCCAGCTCTCCTCGTGTAATGGCCCGTCTCCCGGTATCTCCTCCACGCTCTTGAGACTGTGCTGGGAGACACAGCAAACCTTCTTGTGACGGCACGTATGGATGTGCCATCCTGGAGGAGCTGGACTACCTGTGCAACCTGAATGGGCTGCAGGTACCGCCTCATGCTACCAGTAGTGACAAGGGCACTAGCAAAATGCAAAACTAGAGAAAAATCAGTCAGGAAGGATAAAGAGAGAGAAATAGTCTGTGGCCACTACCTGCAAAACCATTTACTTTTTGGGGGTTGTCTTGCTGTTGCCTCTCCTGTCCATCTGTTGTCACTTTAATTTGCACCAAAGCAGGTGAAATTGATTCACAATTGTTTACGCTTCCTAACTGGACAGATCAATATCCAAGAAGTTTAATTGACTTGGTGTTATACTGTGTTGATTTAGTGTTCCCTTAATTTCTTTGAGCAGTGTAGATCAGGGGTGCCCAATCCTATTCCTGGAGATCTATCATCCTGTGGGTTTTCACTCCAACCCTAACAAAGCACACCTCATACAACTAGAGATCTTGTTAAACTTCTAATTCATTGAATCAGATGTGCCAAAATAGCGATGAAATGCCAACCTACAGGACGGTACAGATCTTAGAAAACGGACCGCTTCGTTTGGTGGTTGCAATGTAAAGAGCGGGGACAGGCATTGGATATCTGGACATGTCTACCCGCACATGAGTGTTCTGGGCCATTCTTTCTGATTACAAACAATGGCCATTGTATCAACTGAAATTAGTCGCCGCACTAGTTTCTGTTTGCAAACTGATACAGGGGGTGTTGAGTTTGGCGCTTTATTCGTAGCCTATTTGGTTACAACAGTGATTAAATTCGCTGAACTAAAAACACTGAATGCGAGAAGGAAGAATCGTTGAGTTTCATTGGCCTGAAGCAAGAGAGGGGGCGGGGACCACGGTAGAATATATCCAGGAGTGCGGGAGCTGATGGTGTGCGCGTGCTTAGGGAGACAATGATGCTTGAATTGTGTTGAGCAGGAAAACGTGCAGAAATACGCGCTGACAGGTTCATAGCTACTACTCAAAGTATAATTGAAAGAATAACCGAACACATTAGCATATTATAGTTGCATTGAATTGTGTGTTTCCAGTTTAATTAACACAATACTTATTTGGAAAATTAATTAACAAAAAAGTTGCTCGACTTGCTCCAGCGTAAAACAATAAACGCATCGTTTCTATGGAGACAACCGTGTCCCTGAACGTACGAGTGTATCTTTGCAGTTGTTTGCTCCAATCATCCTTGTTTTCATTGAATTTTTTGCAATGGGAAGTATTTTGTTAGGCGCGATAGAATGGTTTTTTTTGTTGCTGGCGCTTACTAAAATTCACGCTTCTACTGACGGTGGACAGCAAGAACCCGTCGAGACTGGCTCCGGGATGCCTCTGACAGGTAAGGTAACTTGCTCAAAAACTTGCTCAAAAACGAGTCACGGGGGGAAAGTTAATAGCCTGGTCCAAACAACAGACTAATGCATTTTACAATACAATGCATCCACATACTCTGGCATTATCAAATCAAATATGAATTCCAGTTGTAGTGCAGTATTCTGTTAACCTGTGTGATAAACATTTTTACCTTTAGAAAGGTAGGCTATTACGTTGAAAAGCTTTAATACAACTGGGTAAATATTTGCTCGAAAGATCGTGGCATGTTGCCTGGAAGTATAGGCTACTGCTTGTAAGAAATATGCATCTGAATTGAACCTGATGGCTTCGCGGATGTTATTAATTGCGAGGTAGCCTAATGTGCGTTTATGAAAACCCAAATATTTTAAACATGATCATTTGAAATGACGCGTTTGTGAAATATTTGTAGTAATTAGAAAAATATGTACTTATTTTCATTGCACAAGTTATACGTTGCTGTTGCATACAGTACAGTCTTTATTTTTATATGTACAGTAATGCAGCTGTGAATTATTCATTATCTCTTAATAAAGTTTTGGTGTGTGTTTTTGCCTCGTGGAGACGCTGTTGTATAATATTTATACTTAAAAGGGGTCAGGTGCAGAGTCAATGTTCACATCCTTCACTGCATGTTCTCTGAGTTATGTAAAAACAGACAATGGGTTTATGAAACAGATCATTTGTATCTTGCTTTTTGAATTCGCCTATAGGCCTACATTTATTTCGGACGCATTCCAACTGTCCAAGAGTTTAACGTAACCTCCAATATCCCTGCCTCAAGTTTTCTCTTCTTATTGACTAATTGCACAGTTAAGGGGGCATCATGTGAAAGCAATTACTTTGGCTACATTTCTCGCGAGTTGGTGGCAAGGCAAGTCTGTCCAATATCCGTGGAATGTCGAAGGGATTCTAATCTGTTTAAACATCTCAATGTCTGTGGGATTGGTGCCATTTTTGGAGAATTTTTTCTTTTCATTATCCGCAAATTCTCTGGGGCTGTGCTCTTCTGAATTGAGAGCAAATTTTGGACATAAAAAACACAGCCCGCTTAATGCTGAAAGCGAAAGCCATTTAATCACTCTCATTCTGTGTGTCTTTATTTCTCCAATTGCTAACTCGTATCTCATTGTATTATTCACACTTTCTAAAGTGTCGTATTCTTTGCTCAAATTTACTGTGAAGGGAAATGGCTAATCAGAAAAATTTGTGTCATGGATCCCTGACACTCTTTAGTAGATGTGGCTCTCCCGTGTGCTGAGGGAGCTTGTCTTGAGGGACTGGTTACAGCCAAGACAAACTGAGCTCTCTCTTTGTCCATAAATCATAACCCGATGAGGATATATTAGTCACAGTGTCCTCTTGACGCAAGATGAAGCTTAGCCATGGAGTGCTATCTACAGGAAGGGCTGGACCACAGAAGACTTACAGTTTGTTGTATCGCCGAATTTATCATACATACTTCGTAATCTTGCATTTTAGGCTCACTGATCTAGTGATCTAAACCCAAGGTTTGAAACTAATTGGCTTGGATTGAATTAACACTTTATTTTTAACTTTGACTTTCAAATAGTTTTTTTTTTTTTTTTTTGCAAACAGATTGGCGAGTAAATTGTTTGACTGTAATTGTTTTTGAGTCAAACAGTGACTGAAGCAATACAAAGAAACGTGCATCTGTTTTGTTAGTCAAAGCTGAGGACATAATGCGGTTAAATCCAGGCCCTTGCTTCAGTTCCTTGCTGCCGACCCCTACGGTTAATTTCAGAGGAGAGTAAACAGGAGCGTTGCACTCATGCAGTGATTTAGCGCACTTTCAGAGATTCTGTGGCCATCTGGCCGCAACATAAGCCAAAGCACGCTGGTCAGCAGAGATCAAAGAGTGGCATTATGGGGTCAGGGTTTCGCAGCGAAACACAACGGAGCAAAAAATAAATAAAAGTCTGAATGTCTGTATCCTGTTTTACAATATATACTACAGTGCCGTGAAAACGTATTTGCCCCCTGTTTGATTTTCAGATTTTTTGCATATTTATTACACTAAATGTTATCAGATCTTCAATCCAAGCCTAATAATGCATACAAGGGACCCTGAGTGAATGAAGAACACAACAATGTGATACACATTTTATATATTTATTAAAGAAAGGTATGCAGCACCCGATGCCCTTGTGTGAAAAAGGAATCGCCCCCTTCGACTCAATAACTGGTTAGGCCAGCTTCAGCAGCAATAAGTGCAAACAAACACTTCCTGTAGTTATTGATTAGTGTCTCACAACGCCGTGGAGGAATTTTGGCCCAGAACTGCTTCAGCTCAGTGATATTTGTAGGTTTTCGAGCATGAACTGTGCGTTTCAGGTTCTGCCACAACATCTCAATGGGGTTTAGGCCTGGACTTTGACTAAAACAATTTCCAAAACTTTTAATTTCTTGTTCTTCAACCTTTCTGATGTAGACTTGCTTGTGTGTTTCGGATCATTGTCTTGCTGCATGACCCAGCTGCGCTTCTGCTTCCGCTATCAGCTCATGGACAGATGGCCTGACATTCTCCTGTACAATTTTCTGATACAGAGCAGAATTGATTGTTCCTTCAATGATGGAAAGGCGTCCAGGTCCTGACGCAGCAAAGCATCCCTAAACCACACTTCCACCATCATGCTTGACCGTTGGTATGAGGTTCTTACTGTGGAGCGCAGTGTTTGGTTTTCGCCAGACATAACAGGGCCCATGTCAGCCAAAAAGTTCCACTTTGGACTCATCTGTCCATAGAACATTGCTCCAGAACTCTTGAGGATCATCCGGGTGCTTCTTGGCAAACTTGAGATGTGCATTCATGTTCTTCTTAGTAAGCAATGGTTTCGGCCTTGCTACTTTGCCATGGATCCCATTTTTGCTCAGCGTCTTTCTGATATTGGAGTCATAAACACTGATCTTAGCCAAAGAAAGAGAGGCCTGCAGATCTTTGGAGGTTGTTCTAGGGTTCTTTGTGACTTCCTGGACAATTTTACATCTTGCTCTTGGAGATTTTGGCAGGACGGCCACTCCTGGGAAGATACACTACTGTCCCAAACTTTCTCCATTTCAACAATATGGCTCTGACTGTAGTTCAGTGGAGCCCCAGAGCCTTAGTAATAGCTTTGTAACCCTTTTCTGACTGATAGGCATAAAAAACTTCAGGGTTTTGTTCGTGACATGATGTGCCTGTAAAAACTGTGGATTGGTCCAAATTAGGCCTAGTCGTTAACCAAAACACTCAAACAGCTGACCCTAATTAACCTTTTAATTTCGTTGCATTTTCTGGGGGGGCAATAACTTTTTCACACCTGAAGATTGCATGTTTGATTACCTTGCACACCAAACAAATTAAAGAAGCACCAAACTTTTGTGTAAATTTTTCTGCCGGACTCCCTCTATGTACTGATACAACCCACAAGACAATCTGACCAAATACAATGTGAAAAATGAGCAAAAATTCAGAAAATCAGATGGGCAAATACTTTTTCACAACACTGTATTCACAGGTGAATTATCTATTCGAAGCAAATTTGACCAGGGAGTTTTATCTTGCCACTGTTGCCTTTGGCTTGCTCTTGTGGGGGTTGAGGCCAGCATATTGTGACAATTGGTTGTGAAATGCACTATATAAATACATATTGAATTGATTTGATTGACAGCTCAATTTTCATTAACTTCTCTGAGTTCTCCCCTCCTCTCAACTCCCTAGGAAATATTTGAACTTGCATCTCTGAGCATATTGTCTTGCTTCATCAACACTGGTGCTCTGCTCAAGAAGATGAAGCAAATCCGTGGGGAATGTGCACCAGACTACATCCAGTGCACCATGGGGATCAATGTCTGTAAACAATCTAATTAAGTTGGTTCCCACAGCTATTTAATAAGACATAGTACTAC
The DNA here is from genome assembly GCA_022702515.1 of Ilyophis sp. 1 JC-2022. Lineage (NCBI taxonomy): Eukaryota > Metazoa > Chordata > Actinopteri > Anguilliformes > Synaphobranchidae > Ilyophis > Ilyophis sp. 1 JC-2022. Next base: position 15,802,639 of record CM040394.1, read on the forward strand.
ACCCCCCCCCCCCCCACACTTCCCAACCCCCACTGATTCCAGAGGACTTAACTTTGATTTTTCTGGCTCAGAATTATTGCCATATATGGAGAGAAATGACTGCAAATGCCTGGTAATAAACTTTGGCTGTGTGTTCTAATAAAACATACTGGGGTACCTTTCAGTAATTGACTCTGTTGTTAGCCCTCTGCTTAGGGAGAAAGGCTTGGTAAGGCAGCCATCACAGAAATTGTGAAAAGTATCAAGAGCAGCTCACCCCAATTTTAGCATCTGGTTGTTGTAAGAGTCTTTAATGGAAGTCTGAGGTTTCAGAAAACAGTTTTCAGATAAAGAATAGGACATGCCGGGCCGCAGACAATCACAGAAGCGTTTCACCGGCATTGTTTTTTTATTTTTTTTACTGTTTCTCTTCTTTTTTTATTTTTCTCCCCGAATTTGGAGAAATTACTTGTGCCTGTGTGGCCTCCATTGTGCCCCCTGGCCCCCTGTATGACAACGAGATCATGTGTGAGCTCCCCTGATGTATCCCCCTGCCAAAAAGTTCATAATCCTCTGTGGTAAATTGCTGTACATGTGCTTTAACTTTCCAAGTGCACGACCCAGTACAAACGAGAATTCAAATGTTTCTCTCCAAGTTTGAATACCATGAGCACAGTACAGAAATCACCTGGGCCTTTTAGGTGAAGCTGGTGATCCATTGGGATTTGCACTTGGCATTTGCACCAGCTTGTGCACTAGGAATTATAATGCCTATTCAGCCATTTTAACAGATTTTTAATCCTCATCGCGGTACAAAATTTAACCAGGACTTGTATGCTATTCTATGCTATGCTGGTATGCTGGTCTGTCCCGTAGGATGAAAGATTCAGATTACAATCAGGTGAAGTTGTTTCTGATCAAGGCTTTTCTTGGGGGGAGTGCAGGATGTGATTGAAGTGGGCAGGGGGGTGCGGTGTGGCATATCGACAGCTGATATGCCTTATTTCCTAACTCGCTCTCTTCTGCAGTCCAGATGGGGTGATTTGTGGACCTCAAAAATGTTAAATTCTCTGGCTGAGGAAGGAATTTATGCTTTCACTGTGTGTGTTGGATTGCAGTGAACGAGAAGGTGAGGGGGATTGGGGGTGCGGGGGGGGGGTGTAGTGGGTCATGTTACTAGCAAGTCCCCAGAGTCCATATGGATTGCAGAGTGTGAAAGCCTTTAAACAGTGCTGTTTTGTGTTGCGTTTTTTTTTTAAACACGAATAGATGAGCGATTATGTAATGCAAAGATAATAGCAGCTATGGGCAGCTGTGTAATCAAGCACCGCGGGGCTCTCTCTCACTTAATTGTATTTTTTGTTAATATTTTCCGCTGTAATTAAAACAAAAATGAACAGGTTGTGCACAAGCGTACCCCTTATGCAGCATTTCAGTGATCTCAATGAAGGATTCATGAGGGCATCCAGCAGTAGTTGCGATCTGTGACCTAGATGTAAAAGTATCTCACCCCAAGGGGTGAGCGTAGGGGTTATTTTCGTAGCCTTTGACATAGCCGGCATGACTCGACCTAACCCGCTTCCTCAGCGTAGTCCATAATCGCTTCTGCCGCGGCGGTAAGGGGACACAGACCAGTTTGCACGTCAGGTAAACCCCGCCCCTGCTCACCTGAACGCCGTCCAACTCCCAATACGTCACCAGAATCAGTCGTTTTTTATGTATTGCAGTTGATATATTGCCATTTATTTCTTTCCCTCAAAGAAATCAATTTCCTAAAGTCAATTTCCTTTCCAAAATGAAAAAAAAGAGATTAATCCATTTGGCACAATGATGAACTCCACATTTGCTGGCTCGGAGTGAATGAAAGTAATGCTGTAGCAGGGTGGATGGTGGGTGGGGGTAGATTTCAGAGATCAAGAAGAGCAGGAAATTCCTAAAAGATGGCGAGCGTTTGTGCTGCAGGGGAGCACAGTATACACAGCATGAATAATATTGGTTATGGTTCGGCATCATTCATTAAGATTAGTTGAGGCTCAAGAGTTGGGACTGATGTGGATATAGGATGTGTATTGAGGGAGCTGTTCATCATAAGTCTAGATTTGGCTTATCAGATAAGTTGACCATATATCGAGAGCCTAGGGTTCTGTCTGCAGACGGTACAGTTTTGAGACACTAGATCTTATGATACATGCCATATCACAGCAGTGTTTTATTTTAAAGACATACTTTCAGGTGCTGAATCATACACAACAAAGCATTCCCATGTAATGTGATTTTTGACAAAAATATTAGAAGCCTATAATTCTAAGCTCTCGAGACTCTTGACATGTGGTGGTAGCAACTGAAATATGATGTGAGAACTTGATTCTCTGAAATTAGTGCACTGTGCTATACAGGTAGTCCTCTGTGACTTTGCTTTGTTAACCCCAAACTGATCAAAGATGCTTCTAAGGTACAGTGCGGGAGTGTTGCGGTAGTGACATCACGGGAAATTTAACCAGGGTGACTTGGGGAAAAGTCCCTTGGTGTAGCATGGAATCGTGTGAATAATGATTAAATGTTGCTGAATATTACTGTGGAACTCAGCTAAAATGGTCTTATTTTGTGTTTGCAGTGCAGTACTTTCTTAATGAGTCAAAGTTGAGTATAAAGCATCATGGCAGTTAGATTGGATACCCCCCCCTTCACAGAATGGAGATGAGGTACCACGGGGGTTCCAGGGCTGTGCCAGAAATAAGGGGTCAGGAGGCACTCGTAAAAGTTTATTTAATAAGTGGTTCTCCAGAGAAGGAAAATGGCCATCTCTCCCTCTTCTCGTCTTTTGGAGTTTTTGTGTTAATTAACATTCCCTGCTGAACCGCGTGACCTTCCCAATTGCACCCTAAAGCGTGTTAATTGAGTTGATCTTGAGAGAGAGAAAGGGCTTGCATGGGCCCAGGGCAGGAGCCTGGGGTGTGTTAACCCCAAACTGACCTACAGAGTTTCAAGGACCCAGTTACAGACCATAACTTCCACAGGACGGGCGTCCTGCACTAACATTAGCCTGATCCCATATCACTCTATCCAAGTCCTGCAGTGTCCTGTAGTTAGCGAGGACTTAGGGCTTGATTTACTAAGACCCTTAGCGTGTGCAAACCTTTTAGCGCATGCAAAAGTAAGAACATGACCAATTATTGGCCATGGTATTTGTTTTGCTCGAATCATTGGTTTTGTTATTAGTTTTGCATGTACTAAAAGTTTTTGCAAACGCTAAAGGTTTTAGTTAATCAGGCCCTTAGAGCGGTTTATAAGATTCATCGCTGGTTCGATGGACTTTGCATTACGATTTGATTGATTGATGATTTGGTATTTAAGATTTTGTTTCTTCACATTGGAGGGTCTTCCAATTCAGTGGGCCACATTTATTGTGTTACTTGAATAAGAATCTCAAGTAAGATTATGCACCCATGAGATTATGCACCCATGATTAAAACCAGAATGGAATTTCTGGCCGATGAATGAAATGCACTTTAAAAAGTGTCAGATGTTGCTCAGCTTTGTTTCGGAACATTCTGGCCTGGATTTGGTCACCATTAGACCGAACATATTATTAGGTGTATTATGTAATAACCATGGAGCAATACAGCTGGGAATTCTGGAATGTATTGCAAGTCTGTTGGTTTGCAGTAAATCTCAGTGTGCAAGTTATTTTCAATCGTATAGCGCATACATATCGTACAGAAAATATACATATCGATTGTGCACAGTTTAAGTCGGAAGTTTACATACACTTAGGTTGAAGTCATTAAAACTAATTTTTAACCACTCGACAGATTTCATGTTGGCAAACTATAGTGTTGGCAAGTCAGTTAGGACATCTACTTTGTGCAGACAGATTTTTTCACTTTTAATTCACTATATCACAATTCCAGTGGGTCAGAAGAGTTTCTTCTCCTGACTTATTTTTGCATAGAGTTCAATAGGAAAATTTGTCAGGAGAAACAACCCTTAAAGTGATCCATCGATATCTACTGCATATCTGGCAGCAGAGTGATGGTTTGAGGCTCGTTTGATACCTCAGACCCTTGATGATGTACAGCCATTTTACTAATCATGTATTCCATACTGTTCCAGCATAATTTACAGCTAAATCTAGTCCTACCCCCCAATTCCCATAGAGATCCATTCAAATGCAGATAAGTTATAGTATCGCTTGTGAGAGTACCTGAAAATAAGATATCAAGAGTCTTTTGATGTTGTTGTGTCACAGACATCAGGAAGCCATGGCATGCAAAGCCAAAGGATATGCGACCAAATATTAAAGATTTAAAGGCACAGTCAACTTAGTGTGTGTAAACTTCTGACCCACTGGAATTGTGATATAGTGAATTAAAAGTGAAATAATATGTCTGTAAACATTTGTTGAAAAAATGACTTGTGTCATGCACAAAGTAGATGTCCTAACTGACTTGCCAACACTATAGTTTGCGAACCTGAAATCTGTGGTGGTTAAAAAGAAGTTTTAATGACTTCAACCTAAGTGAATGTAAACTTCCGACTTCAACTGTATATCCACAAGATGTGTGTGTGTTTAATTGATTCCTTTTGCGAGACAAACTGTTCTTCTTCCTGTTGTGATATTATGGTAAAATAGTAGGCTATAGTTAAATTACTTTGGCAATTAACACATGCCAATACGAAAAAAGCACATGAACTTCAACCTGCAGTGTGTGGAGTTAGGGAAAGATAAGGGCCCATTATGGCTGAGAAAATGTGGAGAATGTGGAGATAAACCTGTATCGAGCAGCTCGTAATTTCACTATCGCTTCTCCTGATCTTCCTGGGGTTGGGTGTGCAAGCTGGCCTCCGAGTTTCTGTTGATATTGGTCCTCAGGGGCTGAGATATGAGCCAGACAAATCCTCCGCTGTGCCCCAAATGTCTTTTTTTTTTTTTTTTTGGTCGTGGCAGCCTGCAGACCGGGCAGTTGTGTAACGTGATCTATCGCCCCAGTGCCCTCCTCTCCATATCTCTCCCGGCTTTGACTGCTGATCAAAGTGTTGGCACTGGCACACTTCCCAGAGCAGCACAGGCTCAGGGCTGTGATACCGACAATCAGAATGAATATAATCCCGGTGATTCATGCGCCTCTCGGTCTTTTTGCACGCTCAGACGCAAGCCGCCGTCCCTGATTGCTGGCGGGCCCAGAGGCGATGACTACACCATGGCGTTTCACCCTCGGGCAAAGGGCTTGCGGACTGGCATTCCCGGCGCTCTCTGACCCCCCCCGTCTCCATGGTGTGTTCTGGAAACACCTGGGGTTTCAATTTGAGATGGCCTGGAATCTCTATGCGCCGGCGGTCGTCGCAAATCACACACTGCATTCCCCCTGCCAGACTGGGTTTATGTGGGTGCACGGGTGTGGGGGCCGGTGGGGGGAAATGGGTACAGAGTACAGATGCTTGATAGTGTAGATTTATGTTCCCATCGGGCCCAAATGGTTTCTTTGTTATTGAAAAAGCAGATGCCCGGAGTGAATTGAGTTCAGATACAGGGAGTTTATAGAACAACACTAACACCTGCCGCGGCTCTCTCCTGCCCCTAGTGGAGATAGGAAGGTTTTCACTTCACTGCGAGAAGGGCAGATTAAATCTTTGACCCATATACCATTTAACAAAAAAATTGATCCTGACCCAAAGGTGTATAAATGACACTCACGTTTTTTCCCCTCATAAAAGCAGGCCACCAATACTCTCAGGACCATGTGATTAATACTAATGTGGAGAGAGAAGGTCAAAGTTTATCGTATTTCCAGATGGCCTTTTTTCTGAAACTGACATGGTTATTTTTGGACACAACTCTCTAAGTTATGTCCATTATTTTTGTTTCGCGTGTAAGTTTCCCTCGCAGCTCGTAAACGTTGCGTGGCTGGTTTTTGCCCAAGTATCGCAGTCTCGCTCTTTCTCCAGGATAAGCTGTCAATCAAAGGAGCAACTGGGGCCGTGACTCAGCCGCGAAGCCCCTGGAAAAAAAAAAAAAAAGTAAGAACCCTACAAAGAACACCTGGTGTCTCAGGTGAGCTGGTAATCACACCTGCGAGGGCTGCCTGTGGGGCTCCTGTTTTGCATCTGTTAACTTTTTCAGTTTCCCCCCTACCTCTTTGTTCCCCTCCTCCTCCACCCCCTTCTCTCTTTCCTTATTTTTTATGTTTGAAAGGACTTAATTGGCATGACATAACGGGATGTTACCAAAGCAAAGGCGACAAACAACAACAGGCAGTGTTCATTCCATCCTCCTTAGCGAATCCTGGCCTCGTATGGGCGCTCTCGTTATCTCCTCATAAAACGGTGGCGTCTGTCGGATTACAGGGTGCTGCTCAATCCCAGGTGTCCCGGGACACAAGTGGGCTCGGTTCATAGCAGGTCTCAGATCTTGGCAGGATGCCAGGGGCCAACCTGGTGGAAGTTTAAGGAGAGAAAAGAAGGCGAAAGAAGAAGATATTAAGAGTCGGGCGTAATAACACGTCCCCGGGTTTACCTGGCTGGCACTGCCATACCCTCTGGGAAACCCTAAAACTATCAAGATACTGCAATCCATCATCGAGAGGTGGGTTCTGGCAGCTCATTTTAAGTGGAGCAGCTGTGACATATTATTCTCTGATCATTCTTGCAGGTTCTGCAAAAAACTAAAAAACATTTATGAGTAAATTAAAAAACTGATGCCAGATGACATGATGCTGTCTGTTTTACACTGGCTACGGACACCCGTTACATCCACACCAATGGAACCGCTCCTACTGGCTCAGTCAGGGCATTGACCACTGCCAGCCACTCCCACAAGCCCCAGTCCCTAATGTGACATCATCGCTGTGAGATCATTGGGATAATAAACAGACTTCAGCATCTGGGGTGCATCCCAATACTCGAAAAATGCATTTTCCTTTCCTCCACTACCACCTCCTTTCCTCTGTGCCCCAGAAACCATTTTAATCTAATGGTGCTAATTACATATTAATCGTTTTTAATTAATGTCTTGATGCAAGCCGCAATGTCAGGTACGTTGTATACTGTACATGCAAATACTTGTACTTGAAATGTACAGGTCATTTTGCATACTTCTGGGTAGGCGACGAGTGAAGTGCACTATTTTGAGTGCACTTCATTCTTTGTGAGTCCAGTATGTGAGTTTCCCTTTCTCTACCTCTTTACTGCCATGCCACTGCATTCCAGTATTTCTTCTACTTTTTAAAAATGATCTTTATTTGATGTTGTTATTATATTCAACTTGATCTTTCTTGGACAGCAAACAGGCTCGCTTCTGCATTACTTACAATAAACCGCAGTAAACCTATCAAACGCATCAGCTTCTGTGGGAAGAAAATATACATAAATAGTGAAATGATACTCTATAAAATATCAATGAAAATGAAAAATAAGAAAATAAACAAAACTAAACCCATGGCATCATTTAGCTGTCATTCAGAGGAATACATTTCCATTCAGCATACATGCATTTGACAGGGGTTATTGTTAAATCAAGCAGGGTGGAGGATACGCACTTTAATTCACGTGAACCCCATTCTCATAAGCAGATGGCAGAAGGAGATTGGCTGAGACCACACTTTCAAGAACAGGCCTAGTGATTAATGCAACTGTGCAGGTATTTTCCCCCCACTGAATAGGCCTCGGTGTTGTCCACCCAATCAGCCCATTGGATCAGGGAAGGGGGGGGGGGGGGTTGAGATTTCAGCCACAGTACAGGTCATGAACTGTGGTCTGGTCCATCCACAACTACAGTATTTAGTTCACACTCTAGCTATTATTTAAAAGGCATATTTTAAAATATTTTGTTTGTTTTAAACAGAAACAAAACCAAAAAGTGTTTTGAACCATGGCCTACAGGGTAGGCCAGCAAAAGTAGCGCCTTACCGATACCTTAAGTTGACATTGAAAGAGCAGGTTATTCAGGTCAACCAAAGCTTTTCTTGAACATGTATTGTTTGCATTTGTTTGTTTATTTTTTGGTAAATTGGAGGATAGACATTAGACAATCAAGTTATATTATTTTTGACTTCAATGAGCTAATTATGGATCAAGGTTCCTCTGCCTCCCTTTAATGAAATCAGTTTTGTGTAGGTTATAATAATGATAATTGGTTACAAGGATTATGGGTTGTAATCATTTGCTTTATCATGGCCTTGTCTAGATCTGATGTCATATTTAAATTGCTTTTGATATGCCCATAAAAGTAATTTGGGATTAGTCTGTTATTTAACAATCTAGGTGGCAGGAGCTGTCTTCTCAGTGAAAGGTGGCCATGATGGCTCTAGCTCTGGGGAGCCGAGCATCTTTTTACACACTGCCAAGATGGCTTCATAGGTGATGATGTTTAGGCGACAGAGTGGTTCTTTTTAAGCGTTTTTTTCTGGCAGACTGTCACGCCTTTGCATGTGATTGCCCTCCGTCTGCCCCTCTGTCGTAACATGTTAAGCCATTGTTTATGTAGTTTTGTTGAGTTTTGTTTTAATTAGTTGTTTTGACTGTTGCCTGTGTTGCATGCACCGGCGTTAATGAGCTCCTGAAAGCATGCATGCGGTCAATGGAGGAATGTGTTCTACGCGCCAGTGATGGGTGTTTTTTTTGGGGGGGGGGCTGTGGTGGAGAGGGAAAGAGCTTAAGCTTCGAACATGCAGTTTAACTTTCCAGACCTTCCTTTGGGTTCAACATCAAGACTGTTCCATGGGAGGTGATGATGGCTAAGGTGTGCTCCAGCAAACTTCCTGTTTCTGGAAATCTGCTTAAACCTGTGTAAGGGGGGGTCGGGTGCTGGCATGAGCTACAGCTTTCTGGTTTCCCTCTTGTGAGAGATGATGAGATAACCTAGTCAGAGGTCTAGGGTGTGGGGCTCCTGTCCTTTTGGGCCCTGAGGCTGAGGCCCATCACAAAAGCACTACTTTTTGAAGCAATTCAGAGGCTGACGCCTGCTGCCTGCCTCTACCTCGTCCCCAAGCATGCCAGCGCAGGGGGGGTAGGGGGGTAGGGGGGCTGGGGGGGAGCTTCAATGAAGAGGAACAGGGTTTGGTCATGCTCCTCGGTGATGGACCATTTTCACAGATGTCTACCACAGCTCAGACCGCCATGAATGTATAATTCCTCTCCATTGACTGCTCTCAATGAGCCTTTATGTACATAAAGTGCTCAAGCTCCAGTCACCATATCACCCATTAATGCTGTCAGCCAAAATCTAATTGGCAAAAAAAACGTCTGGAGTACTGGTCACAAGGGGGGAAGGGCTTATTGGTCTCCCAGAAAACAATATTCCATTCATTCAGAACACTCACGATTTTGAATTCTAATTGGGTAAAGCACATGTGTGTTGATGTGGCCATTGCCTAAAATACCAGGGCACAGAATTTGAAACCGGGGTGATAAGTGCAATTTTTTATAAGTGAGAGCACCCAACTATCTAATGTATATGTGGTAATTGCATGCTCTGCAGCTGCCAGCGTTTCATTGATAACCATTTAAAGTAGTTCTTCTATGATTTTGAGGTTATCACGTTTCTTGTGGTGGAGAATGTGGCATGTGTTTCCAAGTGATCGATAATAAGCTGAAGCCCCTTACCGTGGGGACTTGACCATTTTGAACTTCACACCGTGGATAGTTGACCTCTAGGATTGTTTAGATTTCTCTTGGAAAATGGTGGATCGCTCAGGGATATCCGGGTCTTGTCCCTCTCTCTGACCTGTATGCTGCTCACTGCAGTGGTGGGTGAAGACAGATGTAGCTCATCACCAGGATGAAGATCGAGACCGTGACCACAAGGCTTCCTCCTGCGGTCATCACTGGCAGCTGCTCTGCTCTCTGTGCTGACGTAGACTTCAAATGCAGGACACTTCCTGAGATTGTGGAGACCCTAAAGCATGCCTGTTGTGCTGATGGATTTTAGGACCGCTCTTTTTGCTGGTTTTTCTGCTAATGGGAGACGGTAACATGATCATACCAGTTAATCTTCTGATGTGACCACAACACTTTTTATGGCAATGGAGACCATGAGTGCAGCAGTTCATCCGCTGGAAATGAGTGACTGCACTGGTTCTATTGAAGTGAGACTGCGACTACTTTCAGGACTGTTCCGGTTCTTTTGCTGATGGAGATCTTGACCGTGTGCAAGTTATTCTGGTTATGGTGGCCATAAATTTGCCATTTCTGTCTGCACCAGTTCATCAGTTGAGAACAACTGTGACCTGCTGATTCCGGTCAGTGAACAACACTGGTTCTACTGAAAATCTGACTGTAACCGCACTGGATCTGCTGAAAATTAGACTGTGACCACACAGGTTTTTTTGGTCATAGAAGCCATAAGTGTGCAACTGTTTTGCCTCAGCTGGTGAAACGTTGGACCAGCTGAACAGACTGTGGCCGCAGCACGTCCTGTGCCAGTGCAGACCTCGACCACAGCAGTAATTCTGTTTATAGACACATGACCACTGCACCTCTTCCGTCTGTGGAACAGAAAACCCAAACCTCTGTTGTTGGGAACAGCGATCGCTCTACTTGCTGTTCTTTTTGACACATTGACCGCTCTATGACACTGTAAACGTGACCTCTCCTTCACTCTAGATCCAGGCTGCATCTGGAGTGCAGAATTGCTCCATTTCCCTGCTGGTCATCTTTAATTACCTAAGAATGTGGTGTGGTTTAACTCTCCACTCTACGGTTATGCTCTTTCAGTCTCTGTGAAATGTGTTCTGCTCTCTGTGTAAGCTGTTCTGTGGTGATGACTGATGCATACCAGCTAATTATATATGCATGTTGAACGTTCATCCATAAATATACAAGGCAGCCAAAACCATCTGCATTTGAATGTCCTAAAATGAACTGCATGAAATTGTGTCATTTCCTGCAGATAGTTATGAACAAGCAAGCCTTTTCCAAAAGTCATCTGTTCTGACTCTCCACAGAGGTAAATAAACAGCAAAACAAAGAACCATTAACCCAGTAAATCAGTAAAGAAAGAAATAAGGTGCTTTTGACCAAAGCAGTCCTATTATTGCTTTTTGACAATGTACAGTGTTGTGTGACATGACCGGAAAAAATAAGTTCAGTCAGCTAAGGTGTACAGTACAGTAGATTGTGTCTTTTCAAAATACAGTTCACTTTTTTTTCCTATTGCCCATCATGTTTTCCTCTACCAGGAAGTGTGTGTGTGTGTGTGTGTGTGTGTGTGTTAGGGCTGGGCGATATAGTGCAACGATAATTATCGAATGCAATAAGGGCCGTCGCCACCATGTGGGGTGTCTTTTTTTTCTGATGCGGTAGTGAGCATCCAAAATTCAGAGGCAGTGTGAAATGCTTCCAGAAAAAAAAAACCCCATCACGGCTGTGTGCCATTATGCATACTTGCTATGCATACTTACTAGTATGAAAGTATGCATAATGGAACACACCCCACCATTGATATTGTAAATCTGGGAATTAGCAACACAAATCATTTCGAGTTCTCCAAATTGTAACATCTGGAAACATCAACTAAAATCATGTTACAAACCAAATTGTAAAACTCCGCACGGCTAGACCAATGAGGGAATAGCTCGGAGCGAAGGTTTAAGCGTGATGTATTCCGCTATTGCTGTGGGAAAAGGGAAAAGTTATGAAGTAATATTAATATTCTTGCAACCGGGTTAGACTGCTCTTTAGATTAACTGGATTAGCTAACAAAGGACCACAAATCAAAGATACTCGTACCACGTTACCTTCCGCTTTTAGTCTGGTCTACTTTGATCACAGTTTATCCAAAGAACAGCCTCTATATATTGCAGTAAATCATCAGCCACCAACGCTGATTCTGTACTCGTTTATCTGACTCCATTTAATATTATAATTTAGTATATACAATTTCCACTTGATTAGTTAAAAGACTCTTACTTTAAAAACGGTTCTCTGAGCTGGATGTGTCTGTTATCACCGCGATTTACATTGGGCCCTTAATGCGTACGACTCACAGCTGACTAGATATCTGCGGTTATCTCAGAGGTTGCGGAAGAAGTCACTTTGTGCGGTATACTCTATGGTTAAGACTCAGGGACCGACTAAAGGAATATTGGCAACCACCGTTCTCAACATGTATAACCGCCAGGCGGAGGTGACCTACTTTAAGACATAGTTCTACAGGTGCAATACTCCGTGATACATTAAGCTTAAAGAGTCAACCTCCCTAGACCAGCTGAGGGGATAACCATGACTGAGGAAATTAATCAACCCATACCGGTGCACAGAGATAGTACGTCAATGTTCAGAGAAACCACACAAATCAAGTTTAACTAATTTATTACCAGGTAGGTTACTTACTTAAATTATTAATATACAGTTACAGATTGAACATTCCAAATTCAAATACAGTACAGAAGAAAATACTTAGTCATACCTGGCAATTTGCTACACACAATGACCTGAAGTACGATGTGCGGAAAGACTGCTTACAATCTTCCCTGATTAGTTTGTTTCCTTTGCTTATATGCTCAAACTCTGCGCTTGATCTGGCTGCAGACGGTCGTAAAACCATAAAACTGGTCAGCACTATTAACCCCCCTTCTAATGGGGTTTCACAGAATGGTTTTTTCTAAGGACAATTTCACAACGGCAGCTTACGCCAGTGTTTATGAAATATACCTTCCATCCATGTTACACATTTAGGACATGTAGACCATTGCACCACTCACACCGAGACCATCAAAATGATATCAAACATGAATAGGTCTAAGTTTGTGTTGCCATGAAAATCTTCATCTCTACAGTTTTCTCAGATGTGATTTATATTAATGCCACAAAGATACCAGAATTCCTGTTGAGAATATTACAGTTACACTCTAATTGTCCCTGTTAATTTAGGTACGTTAACTGGATGCATTTACTACTGTAACACTCAAAAACGGAACAATACATGATTATCTCTCTGGAAAGAGTGTATAATGTATGTTCCAGTGCCCAGACTAGTTCCAGTGTATACTGTACAATGTAGCAAAAGTATCAATCACATCTGTATGTTTTTAAGCTTTTGAGGACAAAAGCAATCTATACCATGTTGTGTTGTGTGTGCCTGTCTCCACGACAGTCCAAGCGTTTCCTCACAAAGCCATGACACCTGGAGACATTCTTTGACCGTCATAAACTTCACGCCAGATGGCCCCAGTAGACTTTACGACACAGCCTCCCAGAGACGTCACAAGCTTCCCCCCATGGTGTCATGTTCAGCTGCTCTGGGATTTCAATTCCAGTCTTACAATATTTATTGGATGTTCATAAGACAGCCAATCAGCAGCAAGTTTGTACAGCATCCATGTGAACGTGCGACGCGTTTTTGTCAATCACATGGAAGCTGCAACGCCTTGCTGCTGATTAGCCATCTAATCAACACCCAATAGAAAACAGTGGTGACATTTTTCCCCCGGAAGCATTTCAGGGCCTTTTTGGATGTTTACATTACTACCGGGTAATTATACTATCAAGTATAAGTAAAGAAAAAGAAAAAAGACTAAAAGAAAGACTGTACTCCACATGGTGGCAACGGCCATTATTGCATTAGATAATCATCGTTGCAATCTATCGCCCAGCCCTAGTGTGTGTGAGACTTATGCACTGAGGTAACTGGCTTTGATGTGACAGAAGGATGGGGCTCTGTCTGATCTCAAACTGTGTATGTTGCTTACAGGTGACAACAATACCCACAAGGTTCTTGGGCACGTGTGGGGTGAAGTGGGTGGAGAGGGCGGGGTGTGCATGTTGTCGCGGTGATGTTGGTTCTCCGCAACCCGATGGGCCTATTCGACAGAGGCGTGCCACTCCACCCGAAAAGTAACGACAAGTTTTAACAAGGCACGTGGCTCAACTTGGAGATGGGCTGCAGGTCAAGTCCTGTAAAAGGTTTACAAGACCCTTTACAAGCACTTAAGTCTTGTTAGTAACAATGCTGGTGGTTTCTTTCTCCCTGTTAACATGATATGGGTGTCATGACTGGGCAGAGTTGACGGGTTTGTTAGGTCAGTACAATGTCAGGGGGTAAAAATTTTATAATCAAATTGTCTTTCTTTGCCCACCAGCAGGTAAAAGAGATTGTATGGGGGGGATTCCAAGGGGCTGAACCTCTTTGCCTGAATAGCAGAATAAGGTCTGCTTTGTTTTAGATACAGCCAAGAGCGACTTAAAACCATAATTCAGAGGGATACAGTGCCTCATCGCCTGAACATGCTACCACTGCCAAAGCTTGTCAGAGTCAGCGCAGCAAGCTTTCATTACCTGTCATTCAGATATATGAGACTGGGGGGAGTAGCCGTAACCTGGAGTGGGCTGCAGAGCAGTGAGCACGTTGCAGGTGTGTGCGAAGGTGTGTGTTTGTGTGTGTGTGCGCATCTCAGGCTGTGCAGGTCATGTGTATGCATACATGTGTATGCATGTGCAATTGCACAGGCATGTGTTCACACTTGCTAATAGACACACAAATACACACACAAATACAAACACAGACATTCACACACACAAACGTATGCATAAGCACGCACGCATACTGTAACCCATCCACACAGACACACAGGGGTCCGTTCACAAGAAACCAGACATATGCTTTCACTTGAGATGGCCTGTGGTATCTCTCTCTCCCTCCCTCTTCTTCTCTCTCCACACTCATCTTTCCCTCTCTCACTGAACCACACTCCTGCCCTTTGTTTCATTTCCGAATACAACCATTTAAAAAGAGTGTAGTCCTGAATCCTGAGAGGCAGAAACCAGCCGTGAGGAACAGATGTTCTTTCTGGCAAAATCAATGCAAAGCAATAATCGTCAAATTTCCACTTGTAAAAGTTTGTGCTGTATCTCATAACTCATTCATAGCTGTCCTCTGTATTCTTTTTCACCTTGTAGCTTAATGTTTTTAGTGACTTTCCATACATCGGTATTGCGTTTCTGTAGTGCGGTTGTACGTATATGCCACATCTGTATGCCTGTGTATGTATGTACTATGACTTTTAATGACACGTAATGGGTGACGCGTAAATAAATCAAACTTACTTAGCATACTCTTCTGAGGAATGGAGCGAGGAGGCGCTAATGTTTAGCAGGACTCTCACCCCGGCTCCGTGCTGTCCGTCAGGTGTAATCCAAAAACCCTCCTGAGGAATGGAGCGAGGTGGCGCTGAAGATTAGCATGACCCTCACCCCGCCCCTGCGCCATCCGTCAGGTGAAATCCAGTGGCTCTGGAGAGACCCCAGTCTAGAGCTTTAAGTGGACACAGAGCAAGCTGCTCCAGCCGAGTGACATCACTCTTTCATCTCCCCAGCCGTGAATAAAAGTTGACCGGCTTGCGGGGAGGTCAGATTTCAAACGCGACGGCTGAAACAACAGCCGAGACCAAACATCAAAGGCCAGCCCATGCCCAGGAACAGGAAAGAGAGAGGGGTTGTCATCTTCCTCGCCTCTAATCTGTGACCTGTTTTCTTGGAATGGAAGCGCTTAGCAGTTTAGATTAGCGTAAACTGTGTGAGGAGGAATATTTTGCTTTCATTTTTTTAGGGGCTCCAGACGGTTTTGTGTCCGATGTGTACTGTTCGGTGTCCTTTGTGAAATAAATGTTTTCTGGAGAGCAGGGTCACCAGACTGGCCCTGTGTTTAGTGTGCACTGCTCACACCAGCAGTCACTAGTTGACGAGTTGAGTGCTGTCTTCCCTCTGGACAAAAGACAAGTCCAATGCCCCAGGACAGTAATGGGGGCACCGTGCACCATCCTTCAGATGACACATTAAACCAATGTCCCAACTCACTCTGGTTTCAAAAGGTCTTGTGGTGGGACTCTTGTCCTGATCGAATTCCCATGAAACTGGATCTACCCACCTATTCATCCCCTACAGTTAACTACCTTTGCACTCCCGACCCGCTTTGGTTCCCCAGGGGTGACCCTACCATTAGAAAAGCGTTAAACATTGCCCTTTTTACAAATGTGGTACATTACCATTTTTTATATAAGCGGTACACTATCAAGGTACAAAGATTGTCTTATGACCCTGCAGGTATGAAATCAGAAGTCCTAATCAAAATTAAGTGCCACCGCCAAGCATCTATTACAGCAAAAAAAATTATTATGATGTGTGCTTTTTAGAGTGATGTAGACTGAAGAAATGCAGTCTGTCTGGACTGTGAAGTAGGAAAGCACAGTTATTCACTGATTTATTGATGAATGACGGGTTATTTCTACTTGGAAGATAGATTTAGGGCAGGGGTAGGCAACCCTGGTCCTGGAGTGCCGGTGACGTTTCGGGTTTTTGTTCCATCTGAGCTTGATCACAAGAGTTTGATGGATGATTAAAAGTCTGAACCTAAATGGTGAAACCTGATTAATTAAAAATAATCCAGTTATGTAGTTATAGATTTGAATGGAGCAAAAACCAGGACTGTCTCCGGCACTCCATGTCCAGGGTTGCCTACCCCTGATTAAGGGTTTAAAATTAAATGAAGAAGGGGTGTGCTGAGGGTGGGTCCATTTTTGACCATGTAGACACAGGGTGCATACATAATATGAAGACAACACAAGGGTTAAATACAGGTAAAACAAAATAAAAAAATAGACCTCCACCTCCAGGGAGCTCGCTCCTCTGACAGGGCTGTTATGTTGGTCTTTCCAGACTCCCTCTCCGAGCTCAATTCAGCATTCCTGTCTGCTGGTTTTTGTGTCTGAAGCAGAACGCCTCGGCAACAGTCTGCCGTCCTCCTGCCCCTCATCTGTTGTGGGTTTTTTTCCTCTCCCTCTCATGGCAGTGAAAGAATATTCTGCTCGAATGCCAGCTGAAACTCTGAGAAGGTGGCTTGTGCGTTAAAGGTATCGATGAATGAGCGGTGAGACTGATGGTAAACCCATTTGTGACAACGCGTGCGTTTCAGCTCGGTCTTAATGATCCGAATTTAAGGGGCTGCTGGGTGGCTCGTCCTGTTAAGTACTGTGCCGGGGTCAATTAGCTGTAGCATTACCCAGGGTGGGAGGGATTCAGTTGGCCAGGATGAGCATGTCTTGAAGCGTTGCCTTGGCATCCTTTATTTCGGAGGGAAGCACCTTCCTTTCTATGCTCTCCTGAATTGATTGTGGAGCTTTCAGCAATGAACGTGGCTGGTGAAGATGACTGACGATAGAAAATAATGAGAAAAAAGTAGTAGTAAAAAGAAATACCATCATTTGAAGCTGCTGTGAGTTCAGACTGAGGAAACCAGATGAGCTGAGTTAAATGTGCGATGAGTTCAGTAACAAGTCAAAACCAGCAGACCCTGTGGCTCTCCAGGATAAAGGTTCAAGATCCCTGCCTTAGACTGACACCTACCTGACCAGTCAAAACTATAAGGATAAAACTACAACAATGAGTGTACTAGCCTCGGTTTTAAAAGAGGAAAATGAAGGCTAATGCACACATTATTGTGTATCAGCCAAAATCATCAAACACTATCAACTGGAAACATCGAAGACCCATAGCAAACTCTCTGTGCACTACACACTGAGATCGTACAATGGCATAACATCTTAACTTGTGTAGTGTGTCTGGTGCTTATGAGTAATAATCACCATGACTAGTTCTTATACGTGCCTGTGAGCTGCGAGGGAATTTCTGGTGGTTTTCTAATTTTTTCACCAAATCCTGGAGGGGTGGGACATGAGACAATTCACATTTATATTCAATCTTTGAAGCAGGGGTGTCCAATCTTATCCTAAAAGGTCCAATGTACGTGTAGGTTTTTGTTTAAGCCCAGTACTAAGACTTCTTTGTTTATTTCTCCTGAAACAGATTCAGCCCAAATTTTTGGTTTTAGCAAAGATTACAAGATATGCGTGCTATAATCCAAGTCAGTGGAGTCTCCGCAACTTGTAGTAAGATTGTAGTCTGTCAAGGAACTTACTAGGTGCTGAAATTGTTATACCAGTCTGTAATCCTGCTATCGTGTCTAGGAAACTTGGGTGCATGTTCAAGACGAGGTCTGTGGAAGCAGTGGGATGGGGTGTGTGTCTCTTTCTCTGTGGGCAGGGCCCACACAGACATGAAGTAAAGCAATGAGACCTCACTTGCATTGTGTTGCTTGTGTAAGAAAACGTGACAGCATAAATAAATGATGAATGAAGTTATTAAATCGAGAAAGATAAAGAGGAACCACCACGTGGAAGCACCATATAAGTGTGTAAATGTGTAGTGTCACACTTCTTATTCTGGCCTAAAAACAACAATATGTTGGACGCAATTATGTGTGCAAACATCTGTCTGCACATCTCCAAGATTCCTCCTCACATCGTGTGTGTTCAACGCAAATTGCTTCATCTCCTGGGGTGTCCAGAAAGTGGTTGTTCAGCTGTGGCTTTACGTTTTATAGAATTTGTCTTGTGTGTTTCCTTTTCAACTCCCCACACCCCCTTAGAGGAATCTCTGTAACATTTCTGCTGAAATATAACCTTTTTTCTAATGGTTTTTGGCCCTGTATTTCGACTTCAAATGAGGCTGTGCGGAATCAACCCCTGAGGGGTACAGTGTGATCCGACTGTGAAAAAGAATGGTTAACCCCCCTGCCCTCCCCAGTGAGAGACACTTTTAGGAAAAATGTTGCTAAGTTTAATTGTCCGGAGCTATTTAGGGATAGTGTTGTCGTTTCGGAAAAGAGTTGTCAAGTATAACGTTTCGAGTCATTTAGGAAAGGGTTTTGTGAAGAATCTTCAAAAAAATGGTGGAAAATAATTGTCGAGACGTTTTTTTTTTTTTTAAAGTGTTATCAACAATAATCCTTAGATTGGTTTAGGAAAGGTGTTATCAAGGACATTTATTAGAGCCATATAGATGTGAATAACCGTTAGAGCTGCTTAGGGAAGCTTTTGTGGGGAGTGATTGTCTGTTCATTCATAAATCCTCATGCAGTAAATCCTCCCATGAAAAATCATTTAAACAGGCTGTGCCTCCAATGACTGCATCCCCGCTTTTCCACTGAGGGCCTCGTCATTTCCTCCAGTGCGCCGTTTGTTCAGTTAAATTAAGATTTTGTGTTTCGTGAATGGGGGATAAAATAATGTGACATTCTGAGTGACGGCACATCAGGCATTAATTGAGTGAACATATGCTGATGATGAGTCAATAGCACGTGATAGCAGTGTTCCTGTTCAGACACAGAGCGGCTGGTAGAGCGCGTGATAGCAATGTTCCTGTTCAGACACAGAGCGGCTGGTAGAGCGCGTGATAGCAATGTCCCTGTTCAGACACAGAGCGGCTGGTAGAGCGCGTGATAGCAATGTCCCTGTTCAGACACAGAGCGGCTGGTAGAGCGCGTGATAGCAATGTCCCTGTTCAGACACAGAGCGGCTGGTAGAGCACGTGATAGCAATGTCCCTGTTCAGACACAGAGCGGCTGGTAGAGCGCGTGATAGCAATGTTCCTGTTCAGACACAGAGCAGCTGGTAGAGCGCGTGATGGCAATGTCCCTGTTCAGACACAGAGCGGCTGGTAGAGCGCGTGATAGCAATGTCCCTGTTCAGACACAGAGCGGCTGGTAGAGCGCGTGATAGCAATTTCCCTGTTCAGACACAGAGCGGCTGGTAGAGCGCGTGATAGCAATGTTCCTGTTCAGACACAGAGAGGCTGGTAGAGCGCGTGATAGCAATGTCCCTGTTCAGACACAGAGCGGCTGGTAGAGCGCGTGATAGCAATGTTCCTGTTCAGACACAGAGCGGCTGGTAGAGCGCGTGATAGCAATGTTCCTGTTCAGACACAGAGCGGCTGGTAGAGCGCGTGATAGCAATGTTCCTGTTCAGACACAGAGCGGCTGGTAGAGCGCGTGATAGCAATGTCCCTGTGCAGACACAGAGCGGCTGGTAGAGCGCGTGATAGTAATGTTCCTGTTCAGACACAGAGCGGCTGGTAGAGCGCGTGATAGCAATGTTCCTGTTCAGACACAGAGCGGCTGGTAGAGCGCGTGATAGCAATGTTCCTGTTCAGACACAGAGCGGCTGGTAGAGCGTGTGATAGCAATGTTCCTGTTCAGACACAGAGCGGCTGGTAGAGCGCGTGATAACAATGTCCCTGTTCAGACACAGAGCGGCTGGTAGAGCGCGTGATAGCAATGTTCCTGTTCAGACACAGAGCGGCTGGTAGAGCGCGTGATAGCAATGTTCCTGTTCAGACACAGAGCGGCTGGTAGAGCGCGTGATAGCAATGTTCCTGTTCAGACACAGAGCGGCTGGTAGAGCGTGTGATGGCAATGTCCCTGTTCAGACACAGAGCGGCTGGTAGAGCGTGTGATAGCAATGTCCCTGTTCAGACACAGAGCGGCTGGTAGAGCGCGTGATAGCAATATCCCTGTTCAGACACAGAGCGGCTGATAGAGCGCATGATAGCAATGTCCCTGTTCAGACACAGAGCGACTGGTAGAGCGCTTAATCATTGCTTTGTCACACAGCCATACAGCATGAAGGCTGTTTGGCAGCTAATCTCAGAATGTTTTATAGATTCTTTTAAAATATTTTTTTCTGTCTGCTCGACTACGAAACGTATTGTTTTGAAAAATGAAATCTGTAGCTAAAGGCATAAACTAAAAACATAAACTTGAATAGAAACGAAGCAAAAACATTAATAAGGGGTGTGCGTGGAGGGGAAAATGTTCTCCAGTGAAAGTCTTTCTCAGCATTGCATTTTATAACATCCATCACTGTGTTTGCGCTCCTTGTGTGACCCCTGTTATCACTATGTTTTGTTTTATTTCTTTTTTTGTTGTTTTTTAAAATCTCGGTATGAACTCTTCACAGATAACATTCCACGCAACGTTCATTGTGCAGAATGTCTAAAATTCAGAGCATCGCTGACAGGCGTTGATCTGAAATATCGTCTGTAAGCCGCTTTACGGTTTGTCGACTTTATGGATCACTGAAGGCTGTGGTTCAGCATGCAGCCACTTGTAAAAGAGACCTGTGTAGTTTCTTTTGTAATCCTGCTAAGCTCTTGTTTTTATGTTGTCTTTGCCCAAAACCAGATCTTCACACAATGTCAGAATCATTCCACCAACTCCTGCTTGTGTGTCTTCAAGTGGGCAGAAGGTCTTTACGAAAATAGACAAAATATTCCCACACCCCCGTCGTGCTTGACTCTGGAGTTTGCTGATTCTGCAGAAGTGTGTCAGAGGGAACGTCGGGACGGTCTTCTCAGTTTTCCTGCAATTGGCTTCAGCTCAGCAGGATGGGGGGCTGAAAGTCGACCGTTTGGCTGTGATCTAGGCACTTTAAAGGTCACCATAGATGGGGGGTCCCCAGAACGGCGCATTTAGGGGGCAAGGGGAGGGGGAAACATGATAAACGGAGCCCCAAAGCCCTGAATGATCTCTCAGTGGAACCGCCTGCTGAGGACCCCTCCTCCAAGTTTTCTTCACTGATGGATTAAACAGAGGAAAAGGCTCAGGATCAGAATCCTGTAACCACACCCCAGTGCTGCTGTCCGCCGTGGCCGCCATGTTGAGCTCGGGTTCGGTTGCTAAGTTGAGTCAGAACAGCGTCCGTATGGATGGGGTCTTTCAGAATTACGGCATTCTGTAAGATCCTTGCACAAGAAGGGTTTTCCAAAGGTTTGTTCCCATTCTTCTTTCCCATTCATTCTTCTGCTTCGAACCAATTGAAGTAATACTGTACTTTCCTGCCCCCTCCCAGGCTCTGAATCAGACAGCGCTCTACTCTGCTCCTCTGATAACACTCGTTTTCATTGTGTGGTTGTTAGTTTGCTCTTTACTTTCTCCGTAGTGATACAGACACACTTGGGGGTGATTGTTGAGGTAACTGAAAAAAATGTGTTGGTGTCGTGCAAAAACACTCAGGAACACCAAAAAAAAGGTATTTCCCATTTACTAACGTAGTATTATGGCATAGTATTTTACGGTTTTGAACAAAATGTATTACTTGTTGAGTTACAACAAAATCCAAAATGACAAAAAAAGAGAGAGGCAATATGTGATTTTTTTGTATTGTTACCCATAAATGTGGATTCTCTAAAATATGACATTCTTACACTAACACTACCATTCATGTGCTCCGAACCTGTTTTTAGGTGGATTCTTCTGAATCCTAGAAACCTGTACTCATCTGTTTTTTATTTTGTTTTCGTCATCTGATCGCAGATTATCATTGATAATCCCTCTTATTTTACAGTGTCAGTACTCAGCTGCAGGCCTACATTACGCTTATCTGTATATTAGCATTCCAGGCAGGCCACGTTTATTAGAGAAGTCAGTGCACGCCTTTGCTCCACCGATGCTGGGCCAACCGCAGAATGTCAATGCACGACCACCCAGGTGCAATCAGTTCAGTTTTTATACTGAATGCACGTTGAATGCCTATGCCTTGGGCAGTGCTGGGGAATTAAATAAGAAGATAAAATACGGATGGATGACACAAGCCTGTTGTCAGAGTGTTGGACACCTATAACCCCATAATCAGGTCCGTTCTTAGTCATAGCCAGACAGAGGGGCATTTCACCAGGAGTGGATCAGTGTTGTTCTGGAGTTAATTGCCAAGCCGGTGAGTTAAGGCCGAGATTAAGGCAAGTGTTGACTGATGGGCCCTCACTGCCTGCTCCTCTTTGGCACTGCCATTTAAGGAAGACTCTTGTTGTTTTTACGGAATTTGCATGCAGAGGGGTTCTGGCACGTCTTTAAGGCCAGTCATTGTTCACCGAGGTGAGGTTGGGTCATCACTCCTGGAAGGTTTAAAATAAAAAAGAAACAGAAATGTTCTGTGGTTTAGTATTTCTGAGGTCACACCATTGCACTCAAATATTATTCTTGTTGGAGAGGGGAAATGAAGAACCGTTTGAGAGAGTTGGGGGAAATTTGGGGAATGCTGTTTAATGAAACACTATTGTGCTGTGGAGCTGAGCTGGGATTCATGGGACGGTGAGTGGAATCATGGCTGCAGAGTGATTATCTGCCATGGCCATCTATCAGCCCCCAATAGACACACTGCACTCATACACACACATGCACACACACACACACACACACACATACGCACACACACACACACACACACACATACGCACACACGCACACACACACGCACACACACACACGTGCACACACACACGCACACACACACGCGCATACACACACATGCACACACACATACGCACACACACACATACTCACACAGGCACATACACACACACACACATAAAAAACGCATACACACACATATGCACACACACACACACGCACACGCACAAACACATACATGCACACACACACATACAAACACATACACGCGCACACACACGCACACACACACATACATACTCACACACACACATACAAACACACACACACACACACACACACACATACAAACGCACACACACATGCATGCACACAAACACATACAGTGCCCTCCACTATTATTGCACCCCTAGTAAAGATAAGTAAAAAGGGTTATAAAAAATTCCCTGTTTGGTGAGGAAAAAAATCCTACCTTTAATTGAAGTAAATGGAGAGAATGAAGTAATAATTTTTTATATTTGGTCGCATATCCTTTGCATGCCATGACTTCCTGATGTCTGTGACCCAACAACATCAGAAGACTCTTGATATCTTATTTTCTGGTACTATTACAAGCGATACCATAACGTATCTGCATTTGAATGGATCTTTATGGGAATTGGGCAGTGGGACTAGATTTAGCTGTAAATTATGCTGGAACACATGGTTGGTAAAATGGCTCATCAAGGGTCTGAGGTATCAAACGAGCCTCAAACCATCACTGCTGCTAGATATACAGTAGATATGGATGGATCACTGTAAGGGTTGTTTCTCCTGACAAATTTTTCTATTGAACTATTGAATAAGTCAAGAGAAGAAACCCTTCAAGTTATCCATCCATATCTACTGTATTTCTGGCAGCAGAGTGATGGTTTAAGGCTTCCAGGGGTGCCAATAATAGTGGAGAAAACTGTACATACACATACAAACACACACACTCAGATATCTGTGTGCACCATGGTGGCCAGAAAACCACCCCAGTCAGCCGGGAGCCTCCCAGAGATTCTCACCCGTTTTACCCGTTTTACCCGTTTTAAGTTGCCTACATGGAAATCAGCTGAGGAACAGCCGCCCCATCTTTTTGTTGTAAAAGGAAAGGGGGGAAGGTACAGGATTGCTGTTGGAAATGCTCTATGGTGACTGAGTTCATTCTGAAACTTAAGACGGGTTTAAACCCATTCAGGAGTACGTACGCCACATGCCGTTCATTGGTCCCTAGTATCCCAATTGAATTATTTACAACTCGCTCCTCAATGTGTTACGTGAAGGTTGGTTTCCTTTATGAGAGGGCAAGACTGCTGCTCTGCAGCTTTTTTTCCCTGCGCTGCTCACTTACCAAAAGAAAAAAGAAGCCCGAAGCAGGGAGAGCCATACTTATTTGTGGGCTGAGCATCAAAGGACTTCCATAACTTCCAAGCACAAAATGGCAGCTGTCTTAAGCGTATGAGCGTTATTGAAAATCTGTGTTTTATTTCTGCCCCCATCAAGATAAAATAACATGTTTTAAAAGGGAGACCTACTTAATCGTAGAGGTGAAAACATAAGCTACGGGGGAGAAGTTAGTGAGAGTACTGGAGTGATTTGGCTGTGGGAGGGGTGCGTGGGTGAGGGGGGGGGGGTGGTGTTCACTCATGTGAACTGAGTACCGACGGGATCAGCTAAACTGTTGAGTTATTGAATTAGCTCCACCATTAGCGACAAGCTGTGAAGTCCATCTCCGCAGTTTTTACTGTGCAATTAAGCATAAGAATAACAGCGCCAGGGAATTGGTCTGGCATTTATCCGGCACCCCCCCACATTTCCCCCTTGCTCTCTCCCTCCGCTCATATACACACACACACACACATGCTCCAGCGCCACCCTGCCTCCCCCCTTTCCCCGAGACCTGCGTGATCGCACCCTCAGGACTCAGTCTTGGCTGACCTTCCGTGGAAGCGAGACTCTCAGAGGCACAGGGGGAAGAGAGCTAATTGGGCATTAAATGGGAAACAAAGGCGCCCGGAGACCGGGGCCAAAAACACTTACAGAGCCCAGTGCTGCATAAAGGACTCTCGAAATGGAGGGAATTAACCGAGACCCCAGGGGGGGATTTCGGTTTGTATATGGCAACAGGGGCTCACTATGATCACAGGTCCATGATCGTGGAGGGAGAGAGAGGGGGGGGACTGGTGAGAGAGGGACGGAGGGTAACATAAAAAGAAGCCCTCCATCCTCTCTCCACTCTAAAAGCGCGTGGCAGACAGTCCTCTGGAGGGTAACCCTTACCTCGGCCCTCATCTGCTCAAGCGCTTACACCAACTGCTTTTTTCCAGACCGGTTGAAAATAGAACAGGCCGTTTTGCTGCGTTCCTTCCTGCCTCCTGTGAACTTGGTGCCGATGAGTCCGATGGGTCTGCGCCGAGGGGCGGGGCTGTTAGGAGAGAGTGTGCCCTTGTTCTCATTGGAGAGACGTAGGTACTCAAACCCCTGCACAGTAAAATGTTCAGTATTAAATCTACCCTTACAGAGTACATATGGTCCCTATTGGACTCATATGCACTCTGTTAGATTTGAATTAACACTGGACCCTTGAGTGTGCGACCTGACTAGTGAGGCTGATCTTTTGTTATACACATGCATCTGCTGAGGTCTTAGTGTCATATCTTCTCTTCTCCCTCCTCCAGGCAATTCGTACTTTCGCCGATCTAATTAATTTAGACGTGATTTAACAGCCAATGCTATTTTGAGATGCGTTGAGGATTTGTTTTATGCTCGGGTGGATACGAGCCCTTCAAAATGTAGACAAACGTCTTGAAATTGTATATATTTGAAAATATTGTTCAATGCAAATACTTGATTACAGAATATTGCAATAGTTTGCATTATATTGGCAAATATACAAATTATTGCTAGCTTCAGACATTTCAGCATACTACACTACTGTGAAATATATTTTTAAAAAGTCTTTATATTATAGTGCAGCATATTCCATTTCTGTAGGGGAAAGGCTTAGGAAAGAAGGACAGAGAGAACTACACATTTCTCTATACGATGCCTTGCCCCCCAAATGCACGCACCCCTTTGACCTCAACCTTCTCAACCTTCTACCCCCCAGCCCTGTCTGCACAGTACTGTGGAAGTCTTTAATAGTCTGCTTATTATCTCCCCCCCTCTTATTCTACATGAGACCTCCTGATCGTGATAACTATGGTATCCGCTCTGCTTCATGGGGTCATTATGGTCATATGAGCCCACTTAGTACCTCTGACTCACCCCTCTGTCAGTGCCTGGAGGAGTGGATGTGGTCCGGGCTATACCACCAGCAGTGTGGGGTCCCATGGAGGGGGATGAGGGGGAGGGGGGTTAGGGATGGAGGGTCGTTTCACCCCTGATGAAGGCTGTGCCTCAGTCATTGTGGATTGGAAATGGGTCTGCAGTAAGCAGTAGAGTAATGGATCTTGAGCAGTGCCAAAGTTGCACGATGAAAGGACAAAAAACACGAAAGAAATGCAGTTGACCATTTCCGAAAGGTCATGATATGACTCGAGGTTTTCTCGAGAGCCGTGATCTATGGTCCCCTAACTTTTCTTGACACTTTTCCCCCCCACGTCTTTATTTTGACGACGCGGTGGCAGGGTTGAACTCGTTCAATAAGTTTTCTTCTGCTTTGAGGGAAAACACAATTTGACAGAGTTGCGTGTATGAAAACAACGTGCACATTCATAGCTGTGTCTTTCATTGAGGTTCCGGCTCATTGCAGGCTACATTTATACAGGCTGAATAACACCATTCCTGAAAGCTGCTGTGCATGCAGATATGTTCCAAATAGTTTAGTTTCTAAATAGCTGGATACCCCAGTACTGGTTCACTCCTGTACCGGATCATTGTACATTGTCACAGAGGATGCGTGTGTAGCGGTAGCTCACAACTTTATCAAGAATGTCAGAGCGGTTATGCTAAATAAATAATTAAGAGAAGTTGGCATGAAATCCCAAAACTCCTCAGCCTTTGCTCTGCAGCCATAGTTACATTTGCATTTAGCAGACAATCTTATCCAGAACGACCTGCATAGTGCTGGTCTAAGCGATGAACAGTGCGACATGGAGGGAGGAAGCAGGGGTCCACAATGCCAAGTCACCAGGGTCACAATCCACAGCAGCAGTCAATGCATAATTTGACAACAAAGTAGTAAAAGGTGCAAGGGGAAGAAATGGAGAATGTAGTATTTCCAGGAAGCAGATAGGTTAGGGCCTGGGCTTTTAACAGGGTGACCCCTGGAGCCTGTTTGGGGGACTGGGGGACCCTGGATCAAAAAAAGGTTCTGGGCTCTGGCTGGGTAAGGGGATATAGTTGTATATTTAGCAAAGTTAGGCATAGTAAAGCTATGCTAAATGTGCAGCGTTAGGTGCATTTTCAGGGTGCAGAGTGACTCTGCTTTTCTCACTGCAGCAGGGACCTCATTCTGCTACCAATGAGTCTGGATAGAGAAGAGAGGGGCCCCCTTTAGGGAGGGGACAGTA
Organism: Ilyophis sp. 1 JC-2022; assembly: GCA_022702515.1. NCBI lineage: Eukaryota > Metazoa > Chordata > Actinopteri > Anguilliformes > Synaphobranchidae > Ilyophis > Ilyophis sp. 1 JC-2022. Next base: position 15,830,167 of record CM040394.1, read on the forward strand.
ACGTGGTCAGTTAATATGGAGAGGAGTGGCCTGGCAGGAGGGTATGGTTTGATAATAGATCTCTGGTAACAGGGTGCTGTTCCTCTATGGCACCATAGGCCAGGACTACGGATTTGTATTATTTTTAGGCCCATCATGAATAGAGATGAGGAGCGGTGTGACATCAGCATATTTAAGCTGATTGTAGATGAGATGATATATCTTTTTTATAAAGAGTTTTGGTTGTTAAATGTAACCTTGACCTGATATCAGGATGTATCTTCTTAAGTAGATGGCTTAAGACGTGGAACAGCTTGCCAGGTTTTTAAAATAGAGACCCTTTAGAGGTGGTCAAGATCAGGCTTGACACAGTGATAGATACAATCCCGGCAGCAGGCAAATTAGGTGAGCCTAGAGGAGCCGTTCTCTAGCTGTTCTCATCATAAAAATGGCTCCCTGTGCTGTACATGGCTTCCTTCAGACAAAAACTCAGGTCAGATGAGATGGGTTTTTCAGAATTCAGATATTTTCTCTGGCAGCCTAAATTATTATCTTCATAAGTGTACAAGTGTCATTTGCATCTTGAAAACGCATTCTCAGTGACTCTTGCTGTGGAAGTCCACCCACACACACTGCTCTCTAGCTACTTCCTGAGGGTCAGCCAGGGGGTCATCAACTCCAGATCATCACCATCCATTAGAAAGCTTCCTTAGTCCTCCCAAGAGCCCTCTCCCAACACACTGCTCGTCTACGTGATCGTGGCGATGGCATCCGGGGCCGCACAGCGGACTTGTAAATCCTGTGCCACACGGTGCGAAACGCCAGGTCACCCGCCCGCCCGTTCCCTTCACAGTTCAGCAGACGTGTGAAATGCGGAATACATGACATTTCTGACCCCCGCCCCCCGAACCCCGGTCCCGACGGCACGGTGAAGGAAACGATAGCGTTTGGGTTCTCTGTCTCGTGTCACTGACCCGTGCAGAGCCCGAGCGGGGTGCGCCAACCCGGCTGTTGAGTGACATCCCGGCGCTTCCACCTCATCAAGTAAAAAGAGGGAAGGGGCATCCAAACAGGGAGACATGACATGGAGGGAGATGTGGAGGAGAGGAAGCAGGGGTCCACAACGCTAAGCAGAACGACTCCACCGGGGTCTGTTTTCACTGTGTTTTTGCAGGGTGTACTTAAGCTGAATGGAGCGCAGTCGAACACAATGAGCCCTTTTTGCCCCCGCCGCCATTAAACAGCCCAGCCCTGTGTGCTGCGACTGATCCTGAACTGTTTTTAATCAAGGTCGTCACCCTCTCCTCTCTCCATCATCCTCTCTTACCGCTCGTGTGATATTGGGTGCGCATCCCGCAAACCGCTCTGCTGTAATAGAACACGTGGACTTCTGAGTATTTCAGTACAAGTATTTCAGAGTTTTTTTTATATGCTGCTTGAGATGAAAGCTTAACAGGTTTATCCAACATTGTCTTGCTTGGGCCTGCTGGTGCTGGTTGTGTTGTATGTCTGATTCAAATTCACAGCCTGAGCCATGCATGGCAACCATGCTCACCCTGGCAACCTTAGACACTGGCAATAAGAACTGTCCTGGCATTCAGTGCCACTCAAGCAACTAATTACAGCCTCCCTGGCTATCACACACCCCCTGGCAAACCCAGACACTGGCACATTCAGCTCCAACTGCTTCCTCTCACACTATATAAACTGTACACGCCGGGAATCGTAGCTCATCCAGCAACCAAACTGTCCTAAAAGATACTGAAACCCTGGCATCAACAGCCACCCCTGCCAACCCTAGTGACTGGAAACGGCTGTTCCTGATTCCTCTAGCACTGTATAAGCCACAGCCATCTTTTCCAGTCTGGCAAGTAAAACTGCCCTGGTAAGCCGCTTCAGATTCCTCTTAGACTGCAGAAACAGAACCCACCCACCAACCCTGCAATACGGGGATCCTGGAAACCCCAGCTGCCCTTTATCCCTAACTGCCCTGGTAACCCCAGAAGCCCTTCATTCTCTTAGGGGTCCAGCCTGCATCGCTCTGTTTTAAGCAGCTTTGTCCGCAGTCTGGGGTCCAGCCAAAAAGCAAATGGCGGTCTGCCAACCGTAAATCACCATGGAGATTAGGAGAGATCATAGAGTTTGTTTGTCCAATGGCAGCTCAGGACACTGTATTGTAACAAAGTCCAGCTGCCCAGTTACTGCAGTATTTGTCTGTTACTTAACGCCAGGCAATGGCAGGTCATTGCGCTCTTTAAACTCTTGCAGTCATGCTTTGAAGGGGGGTGGGCAAGGTTGCAATGGTCACACGCTTTGTACACAAGCTATTTTTTCTGTAATAGTTGCTCCCCTTTCTCGCTACCTCCCATTGCCAAAGTCATGTATCCATGGAAACTCTCTCTGCTGTTCCAATAGATTGCCATGGAAACCGCCATCTTTATACATATTTTTATTCTTACCACTTATTAATACGCCAATATTCCTAAGAGAAGACCCGGTAAGTATAGTGGTCTTAAACTTCCAGTTCAGCGAGCTTGCCTCGAAATGAAATGGTTCCAAATCAGCTGCCATTCGAATAATCCCTCCTTGAGTTTGGACAACTCTATTTGCGTTCATTGTTCCGCCTGGTGAATGAATAGCATGTTCTTTTGGGACTAATTGGTGTGTTTGGTAAGCCCAATGAGAGTGACGTCAAAATAAAATGTAATCCCTGTGAGAAGTCACGACAGTCACAGAGAAGTGTGTGTTAGCTGTGCCTGATTCTCTCTTCTGTTGGACACACAAGGTTGTAAGGACTGGTGCGGCAGAAATCTCAGGTGACTTTAGCTTAGGTGGCTTCATGAGCAAGTGTCACACCTTTAATTTTATCTATATTGTTATTAGTATCTTTAAATATAGCAGCATGTCTTGGTTGGCAATGTATTAAGAAGAAAGCATTTCCCTTTCAGTCATGTGATTTTGTCCACAACTTCCTCCACCGTCTCTCCAATTCCCCCCCCCCCCGAATCATAGTGCCTGACCCGGTCCAGATCGGTTCTTTTTGCACATGGGCTCAAGATGTGTCCTGTCTGCACATCTTTCTCTCCTGTGTGTGTGTGTGTCTGTGTGTGTGGACCTGGGGTCATTCTGCACTGAGTAGGGATGGGTAGATGTGGGTCCACGCATGATTTCCTTGTAAAAGTCACACGCTGTCATTTTAGGTTACACAGGAACCTGCATTTATTCACAAAGTACATCTTTAATTCCCATGTGCATTTTGCACTTAATGTCACCAATTCCTCACCTCTCCCCCTATTCTCCTATTCCTCCCCAAAAGACTTCAAAGTGTGTTTTTTTAATGTCACCAATTCCTCATCTCTCCCCCATTCTCCTATTCCTCCCCCAAACACTTCAAAGTGTGTTGTTTTTTTTTCTTTTCACATATCGCTCAGACATTTCAGACATAATATGTGATTGATATTTGTTTGATGGTAAAAGATAATGTTACATTTATACTCTGTCCTCTCGATCTTCTTCTCTTTCTCCTTCTCTTTCTCAAATTCAAATTAATTGTTGTTTATTTCCTTGACAAGGAAACGTGAAAGCAGTAAATAAGCACATGATGTCATGACATATCATATGCAAAGGAATCTTCGTGGGGTCCTGTGGCTTTCTGCTCGTCCCCACCCGGGATTGGTCACAATAGGACCGCTCCCCCAATCCCAAACCAATCAAATTACTGCAATCGTGGAATTCCACACACTTGTACCACAAGAAAGAGGAAAAAACACCAACATACAAGAATGTTGGATGAAGAGAACAGGCCATCTAGGATTTGCGTGTAAATACAAGATCTTTCTCGAGGCGATCCGCGTGCGTTTTTTATCTGGGAGCCGCGGCCCCAGGAGACGGTCGGCGGCGAGGGCCGAGCAGCGGAATTGTTCACGGGTTCTCTCACGGATGCCCGATCAGCTTTGTCGCATTAAAGCAACCCCCTAGAAACTAGATCCACCCCTGATGATACACGGCGCCCACGAACATACTGTAGCAATTTTACGGGCACAGAACAGATTCGGATCGCCTCACATCCTGTTTTCGGAAAATAATTGTGCCCTCAGCAGTATGTTTCAAACAAAAGGAATTGTGAGCGGCTGTAGGGCTGGAATGCCTGTTATTCCAGCGTAGACACGGCAGCACACGGACTTGTAACACTCACCAGACCCTCCGTTCTGTCTCTTTTTATGTAAGATGTGGAAACCTGATTTTTTCGCCGTGTAAATTTTTGCTGTCATTAGAGTTTTATGTGGAAACAGACTTGTTTTAACCTTAAGGGAGGAAATTAAATTAGCTTCCAAACAATCCAAGCTTTTGTAGTTTTTCAGCACTAGGGCATGAAATCAAGGGCATGAAACCAGCAGGTTGCATGTTTGAGTCCTGGGTTGGCGGGATCCACAAAATCCTTTACAAAGTATCCAGGTATCCAGTCGTGTGCATGTTTAATATGTGGAAGTGTAAGCTGCAAAAAGGACGTGGCGGCCTGCTTTTTGAGGGCTGACGGACGTCCCAAGGGGCCGTCTGTTTATTTTCATCTCCTGCGCGGCGAGCAGGTCGCTGACCCCACGCATGCCAGATTCCGCAGGTGTGCCGCGGGTTCGGCGGGCTTGTGCTTACTCAAAAAAAATATCCCACAATTCCCATCACAAAGGTGGAGGTGTGGCATAGAGGTGTAATCCGTACCAAAGGTGACCTGTGCAACATGTATTACATATGAAATGTATACATGCTAATATGTATTTTAAGTACATGGGTTTGACATACTGCCCATCCTTGAAAGTGGTATCTGTAAACCCTTCTATATTCTGCTGGAAATGTTCCCTCACGGAAAAAGGAATATGCTGAATCATATTGTAAATATGTGGACTTTTCAGAAAATGTAAAAGCGTCCCAAGACCCAGCAATTAATTTAGTTCTTTGTAGGGGACATGAGTCCTGGTCTTAATCTCAAGAACCATGTATTCCACTGTGCTGAAACCTACAACACAAGGGGACATTCAGGTGGAAAAAACTCAAACTAAAATAAACTAAAATAAAATTTAAAAAAATATTTTCACTGCAACATGATTTTGTCATCCAAGACATTTGTATTATGTCAAAAAATGTAAATACATGTTCTGCTGGGTCTTATACAGTATTACAGTATTACAGTCTGCATTCTGAAAGTAGTAAATTGTATATTTGCGAGTGCATTGTGAAGTGTTTCAATGTATTGATAATATATTTGTTTGTGTATTTAAAAATATATTTAAGTTGTGTAAGCTGTGAGGGTAGACAGACAGGGGTGTGGGATAGATGCGAGGGGGGGTTGCTGTTGTCTGAAACTGAAGTTGCGTTTTGCTCCTCCTCTTTCCGTGAGAAAGCTTTGGGAAAAAGGGCGTCTGCAAGGCGTCTGCAGGCGAGAACACGGGTAACGCGGGGAGAAGAGGGCCTCAGGGGGCTCAGCGATCGTATGTGCTGCCCGCGGCCTCACTCCTCTGCTAGCTCCGGAGATCCAGCTCCGATCAGCCGAGCCTCTTCTGCCAGAGCGCAAAGCCAGGAGCCTGGAAATCGCTTTATTTCAGCTTCATCTGAAAGCGCACCGGTGTGCGTGTTAGAGATTCCACTTCCTGCGCCCGTGGAATCCACAGACAGGAATCATGCCGTTTTCGCTCTCAGCCAAGTGAGAAAAACAGGCTTGAACTCCACCTGCCTTTTACCTGTCAATGGCATCAATGTCTCAAATGACTGTAACAATGACTGCTTGGAACTTCTTTTATAATAATGCCCTAGGAATTTGGTCGGATCATGCTGTCACTCTGGAGCAGACGTCTGAAAGCTGTCTGCAGACTCAAAGCTACTATTAATATTTAGCCATCATCATTAAACTTGCAAAAAGGTCCCAATTAAAGCATTCTCACAGTCATTCATAATGAGGCTGAGCTCAATGGTCAGAGGTTTAATCCTCGGTCCACGCTATGTCGTCAGCTGACTATGGGAGAGTGTTTAGACGCTGTGGGCCTCACCTCACCTGGGCCCTGCACTGCACCTTATAAGTAAAAAATTAATTGACTTGATTAGAAAAACATATTAAACCTTTACACTTTTAGAATTTTAGTGTCCAGTTGAGGAAAAATGCAAGTTAACTAGCTAAAGTGTGCGCTAAGGCTAATGAAAGGTGTTAAAATGCACACCAACGTGAGGGCAGGCCTGTTGTGGAGCTGCTGTTTGGGGAGAGGGTGCCAGTGCATGACTGGTCGGCCTCAGTGGGCAGGGCGAGGTGCAGGAGCCAGGGGTCTCAACTGACGGATTATGTCCATTAAGTGTTTGAGTATGTGTGTGTGTGTGTGTGTGTGCATGTGTGCTTGCTTTTGTGTATATGCGTGTGTATGTGTGTATTTGTGGATGTACCGTATGCACGTGTGCGTGTGCATGCATGTGCTTGCTTATGTGTGTTTGTGTGTGTGTGTGTGTGTGTGTGTGTGTGTGTGTGTGTGGTGCAACAGAACTGTGGAAATTCAGGGATTTCCACTCCAGTGTTTCCAATTCCACTGAAAAAAAGGGAGACAAATTGTTATTCATACAGGACTGAGTAATATAGTTATGGAAACCCCCTCTTTTTACCTGTCAATTTTTCTTTCTTTCTTTACATAGGAGATGCTCTCTCTTTCTCTGTCTGTCTCTCTGACTGTCTGTCTGTCTCTGCCTCTACCCTCTTTCAGCCCCAAAAGTTCAGCTCTTTCAATCACGGAGCCAGTGTACATTCTGTACAAGTAATTAAGATGCCCTGGTTGTCCTTACTGAACCTGAGAATGAGCCGTCTGACAAAAAAAGATGGATTCTCCTGATGTGTGTAATAGCAATGGCACTGTCAGATTATTTAATTACCAACCCTTCTTCTCACTTGAGATTATTTCCATGTGTGTTTGATGACTAGAGTTGATAGAGTTCAGTTACTGCACGCAGGCCTGCTTTGTAAGTACTTTTAGATATTAATTTCAAGGTCTGTGTTACTGGGAAACTTGAAAAAGTAATTACCTCCAGGTAAGCCTTCAATTTCAGACTTTTAATCAGTCCTTATAAAAACTACAAAAATAAACCCCTCGTAACAGAATCTGACCAGTAATCAGCGTGTACATACATGGTACATTTCCCTTTGGTGTATTTGTGGTTAATGCAGTTCAAAATCCTTTGAGGTGCATTGAAACTATTGCAAGCTTATGAAAGTACACACCTTTTTTCCATGGTTGCGGTTATGGTTTGTTTTATGGCTTTCTTTTTTTATTTCTTCAGAGATGGCTGGAAACCGAACGTGCAGTTTTTTCCATACCTTTTCTTTCTTGTTAAAAGAAGAATGGTGTGCAGGCATGGCTCCCAGGCTCTCATGTGTTTACTGGGCTCTCCAAGACTTTCTACAGTTTGGGTAATGTAAGTCTTGGAGATCTCATGAATCCATTGTGAAAATTTAGTTTAATATGTTTTGCCTATTGCAGGAGCTGACATTGTTCCTTAAACTGTTTTAGGTTAATCTACATACTGAGGTTTTCATTTCTTTGCTACAAAGTTGGCAGAAAAAACAGCATTAGAGAGTACTATTGTTGCGGTGTTGAGAAACTAATGTTAAGTTATATAGCAACATTCAAGTAATTTCTGGTCATAGGTATTTGACTTCAGGCAAGCTATATAAAATGAGCCAAGCAACCGGTTTTTGGTGAAAGAAGGTTTATCATACTTTATTATTATCATTATTATTGTCACTAACTCATAAAAGGTAAAGTGAAGAGGACCCAGTAAATCCACAGGATAGATGGAATGGCAGATGCTCAGATGGAATATGTAGAGCCATGGAAACTCAATCAGGGGGTTTCTCTGTGTGTGTCGGTCTGTCTGTCTGTCTCAATGAGGACCTGGCGGGGGATTAAATCCTGCTGTGGGGTACCTCTGCATCATGTTTTAGATGGCTAGAGGGAAATCTGGCTGGGACTCAGGGTTGAGGAGGGAGGGGATTCTATCAAGCTGAGGATGAACCTGGCTTTAATGCTGAGGTGTCCCTTAAGCAAGGAATACATTGCCATATATTGGAAAATCTACTGTAATAATTGAATAATTCATTTAAACCTACAGAAGCACTGAAAATAAATATATTCTCCAGGACGTGCCAGTATATTGCCATTTCTGCTTCTTGAATTCTGTTGATTATATTCAAATATACACCACTGAGTCCAAAGTTGCAATGATTGGTATATTTTACATTATATTTCTAGAAATCTCTATATATTATTCAATTGAAACAAACTGTAGATATTAATTTCCTGATCTCTGTTGCTGAGAAAAATTGTTGTTAAAGTAATTGCCTCCAGATAAGCCTTAAAGTTGATCTTCTGACGCAGCCCAAAGAACTGCCCCCATGACAGAATAAGACCAATCAGAACTGCCCCCATGACAGAATATGACCAATCAGAACTGCCCCTATGACAGAATATGACCAATCAGAACTTCCCCCATGACAGAATATGACCAATCAGAACTGCCCCCAAGACAGAATATGACCAATCAGAACTGCCCCCAAGACAGAATATGACCAATCAGAACTGCCCCCATGACAGAATATGACCAGTCATCATTGTCTGCACGGTGCATTTCCTTTTGGTGTAAATACCATTTTTGGGGATGCATTTTATAAAAGTGGTCCCCCTCACATCAGGAGCTGTTCACCTCTGAATGCTACTCAAACTGTGCTACCTGGAGCTGCCTGGTCTGGGTTCATAGACTCACAGAGCAGCCTTGGGACCTTACAGCCTCCCGGTCTCAAAGAGCAGCCTCTGTGTCGTGCTGTATCCAGGCTGGTATGGTCCAGATGAGTCATCTTCTCCATCATCGATAAATGCCACATTCATAAAGCTCTTAAAGCCCACAGCCGCCCCAGAACCACCATTTATTTTACTCCCGGTCTCCACCTCACCCCGTATGTGCCCCTTTGCCCCTGTCCCACAATGTGCAGCCATGAGGAATGGCAGACGCCCACTGTGAGCTCCCAAAAATAAATGGCTGTCCTGTGCCATTAGCTGGAAAATGAGCAAGTAAATGAGACATGCATTACAACACAAGGCACCATAAAAGGCTGGGAAAATGAGAGAAAGTAAAAAAATAAAATGATGGAGGAGGGGGGGTGGGTGTGGTTTGTATTTGTAATCGGCCCCCAGTGTCTTAAACCAACCAACCCGAACACATTCTTCTTTATAGAATGGAAAAAAAAAACAGAAACCCCAAAAGCGGGAAATTGTGTTTCTCCAGTGATACTGAAATCATGGCCACCTGCTAGAATGTGGCTCCTCTCCATACGTAAGGTCATAAGGGAAAAACACACATCCCCACCTGCATTTTGGAAACAATGTGCTTTAATGTGGATCAGGAGGACGTTTTCCACTGATGTGCAGAAGATTATAATCCTGTAGTTCTGGCCAGCTAAGATGTTGGAAAAGGACCAAGCCTTGAGGCCAAACACATACAGTCAAATACAATCAAGTGATAACACTCGGTATATTCATCTGTGTGTAGTGTCTCTTCAGTGTACAATTCCAAATGATTTATTGAATCCAAATATAGCTTATGGCTGAGTTAGTCTGTTTTCTTTAGTTGGAGAGGATTTCCCCTAATGTCATGTTGTGAATACACTGAAGGCATGTTATCTGGTAGGTGTTTCATTGTTTCACTCAAAGCACCAGGAAGTTGGGACAGCCCCTTTTCATGCTGGTGGACGGCTGTTTCTTGTAGCGGGTCCCCACCTGAGCAAAGCGTCTGGGCCTTCTAACAGCCCACTGGTTTAGAGTGTATATCATAATATATGATATATTTTTGTATATCTACAAAAATGACTGATGTGGCCTAAACAAAAAAGGGAGGTATTAATATGACTTGAAAGAGCATAAAATAAGCTTCAAATTGGTGGATGTTGGAGCGCTCTAGGGCCCCGTTATTCAAATCACGGTCTTCTAGGTCCGAGACCTGCTGGTTTTCCACACTCCCTTTACCTGGGAGTCAGGTGTGAAGACAATCTGGCCAATCAGTAGCACTAATTGCTCAGTGAATTTCCTGGGAGAAAGAAAAACCAGGTCTGGATTTAGATTCGAGATCCAGATTTGAATATCCGTGTTCTAGGGTATTGCATTGATTTTTAATGATTTTTTGCAATAATATATTTTTCACAAATGTCAAAAAGCCACATAAGAGAAAAACAAACCACAATATTGGACCCGTATTTGGATACAGGAAGGTTGCAGCTTTCGGTTGATACCAAAAATGTAATGGGGGTGAATATAAAGACGATCGCAAGAGGGGCGAAAACGCACATATTTTACACATCACAGCGAACAAAAGAATTTACTTGAAACAAAAGTCAACAAAATTCGTTAATAAAACAACTTTAGGAATCAAAATCAGTACTTCTTTCGGTTTTATCTGAGAATATGGATATAAAAGAAGCAAAAACATTTTTTTAAAATAAAAATCACCCCACAACATTCAATCGCCCTGTACGTGTAAACATTATGCGCCATCCGACTCATTATTGCAGAGCAGGTCACATATCTACAAGTACATTTTACAATTGGGTAATTAGCAGTGACCAACACCAGCTTACATTTTTTAAAAACATAACATCTATTTGTATAGCTGGATATTTAGGGGAAAAATTCAGGTTAAGTACCGCGCAGACAATGATGACTGGTCATATTCTGTCATGGGGGCAGTTCTGATTGGTCATATTCTGTCATGGGGGCAGTTCTGATTGGTCTTATTCTGTCATGGGGGCAGATCTTTCCAACCACAGTGCGCCACCAGGGAACTGAGGCTGCATCCCCTAGGCCCGGTTCCTTAGATATTATACAATGCTGCCAGTATGGCAGGCTAGAGAGATAGCCAGAGATTACAGTGTGCTGGGTGCATTCCTTTCTCTGCAATGCTTTCATGTTCATATAATACATTCCGTGTTCTCCACTTACAAAAGACTGGTCTGGCCTACAATACATGTTGCTGTGTTGGCCGAATTCCTGGTCATGTAATCACCCCTCTCCCCCAGTTGAATTGCCTTAATTAATCAATCCCTCTCCACCTCACACCTCTGCTGATGAGTGTTGAGTGTTCTTCTTCATAATGGCTGCCATGCATCACCCAACTCTTGGGGTGGGGGGACTTTCTTATTGGTTGTGGGTTGGGGTGAGCCCCCATGTGGTGAGGTCTTTAAAATAAACTATATAAATGTAAATTGTATGCATAATGAAGTAATACAATTCGTTGACTCTGTCTATACGGTTTAGACAGTGTTATGCTCAGAGAGTGGAGACTGAACCTTATAGTTTCTGTGGGACATAAAGTAAGGATTACTTTCTTTTATTCTTTATAAGAGATTTGTTTCACCAGAAGTTTATTCACACCTGTGAACATGCATTCCGGTAACTGGATATAAGCGATGCATTGAAGTTGACGGGTGTGTGTATGTTTGTGTGTGTGTGTGCCCACAGAGGAGGTGGACCTGCTGGAGCAGCTCTTCTGGCAGGTGGGAAACAGCAGTAACTCCTCCATCACCCTGGAGGGACAGAAGTGCCCCGTGCTGCAGGTGGGGCAGTACTCCACCCTCTCTCTGCCCCTGCGCCAAGCCTTTGGAGCCAGGTGAGCCCTGAGTCTACCTGTCAGGGGTCAGCAGTGCCATAGCCACATATGAGGACACCGTGGTCCAGAGCCGTAACAACATTAACACAACATATTTTCTGCAGTGCCACCGCACTGTCTTGAACTGTGCTGAACACTCCCCTAGCCTACTGGCTGTTTCAAGTAGAGTTTCCCTACCTTGTCCCCTCTTTCTGAATTTTTTATAAAAAATGGAATGTCACACACTGTTGTCAGATACCGTACCACACTCTATTTTGGACTAAAATATATTCAATATACAACAAGTAGGCAGACATACATTCCAGCTACTGCAATCACAGGTTGATATCGTATCAACGGCAGCCAATTTTTTTGAATCGCCTCTGCAGAACTGAGACGCGGGGTTGTTTTCACCCTCGTTGGCTCTGCCTACGTGCCTATGACACATTACTGAATGGATCTATCGCCCCTCCCCCCAACTGTATCGGAAATTGTGAAGTGGGCAGAGACAGGGAAAAACCTCTCCTAATATTCTCTCAGGGGTCAGGTACGGCCTGAGCTTGCCCCTCAGGGGTTAGGCAAGGCCCGAGTCTGCCCCTCAGGGGTCAGGTATACATTTTAAACTACATATAACTGAAATTTCCTGCAATCTAGAGCAAAGAATTCTTTAAATAACAAAACAAAATAACAATTTAAATTATATTGTGAAGGCTAGCTTAACATAAATGAGAGTGATGTCTTAAAGTTTTTTTTATTAACTTTATGCTGATTTGATTTGGGGGTTTTGTACAGTGATATCTATTATCAAATGATATAATACAATAAAGTATCACACAATTCTAGCTTTAATATTATTATATCCAGTTGAATCAAAATTAGTTCAGCTAAAAATAGCAGTGTAATTTATTCTGAAATAAAATCTAGCCTTATCATTTTTTACCAATTAACCTTTATTTTCTGAAAGTTCAAATTGTCTTTTTTTCTCGCTTCCTTTTGGGAGACATTCTTCCTTAATGATGTACTCTGAGATAAAATTAATGAAATGTAGGCCTAATGTGTTAAACATTACACATAGGCTAATTGAAACATACATACATCAGCATAAGTACATAAGCTTTCATCATAACTCTAATCTATATTGCACTTTTGCACATTTTGTCACTAGGCTGCTAGAGCAACCCACTTGAAATACACTAAATATACACCCAAATGTGATCACATAGCGCCTAGCCTATTATCTATTCCATCGTAAATAAGACCTATTGGCAGGGTTCGAATTGTAAAATGGGGGGACGCTGTTTGTTGACGGGGGGGGGGTCTTAAACTAAAATGTGTAAGCGATTGCAATACATTTGCCGCAGGCTGGCACACACAATCCAATGGTTCCTTTTCATTTATTATAAAGCGCTTTAATCCATATAACAACACACATTTTTTTGGACGAACAAAAGCCACGTTTATTCACGAAAAAGGAGGCTAAAACACATTACAGTTATGCGCGTAAGCATATTACTGACATTTTTGTTTTCCATATCATTCAATAACTCCCTTTTTTGTTTTGGCCACATCACTTCCCATATCATTCCATATCATACTAGGAAACGCAACCTTCAATGCTTAATGTTAACCCATGTCCTTTCAAAAATATAGCCTATTAATTTTGCCGTATGTAGCCTATGTAATATGTCACGTTTACACCATAATTATAATTATGTTCATACAGTTGAATGCATCCAGCAAATAACTGAGGTTCATACAGTTTGGCAAAAACCCCCCCGAACCTGCATTTAACTGTTCAAATTTACAAACATTTCTCCCGGGGGGTCGGGGGGCCTGCCCCCTCCCCCCCCGGGAGAAATGTTTGTAAATTTTAACAGTTAAATGCATTAATCTGTTGCACTTTGAGAGGAAAATTACGATGCTAGATCCGTGAAGAATTGTGTGCTCTTGGAAACAATCCAAAAACCCATCAACATGTAAGACGCTTGATCCTACACATGAGCCATGAAATGAATTACATAAAAGCTGTCACGTTTGTTGTACTGGTTTATTTCAAGTGTTTGGAATCACACTCCAAGGTTACAGTAAAAATATATGGCACCGCATGCTACGTCAGATTTAGAGATCACATTCAACTTCACAGTCGGGATACAGCTTTGCTAACTGGATGCTGGAAATAATGTTTTAAACCATTGTAACCACATTCACATCGATGTAGCTCGCAAATAGATAATTACTGCAATTCATTCTGATACAGTGATGGTGATCTGCCCATTCAACGAGCCCCCGATTTGGCCAGATTTCAGCTTTCTCGCTTCTGCGTGTGCGCAGGTTTGCGGACGAGTTCAGCATTCTGCTGCAGCTGCGCAGTACTCAGGAGGAGGACCGCAGCCTGCTGACCGTACTCAGCCCTCACAGTCACATCCTGCTGCAGATCCGCCTCAACCCCTACACCTTCGGCCTGGTCACCACCCAGCAGCGCCACTACGAGTGAGTATCTGTGCCATTCAGCTGTGTCACAGGCACCAGTGCCACAGAGTTTATAGACCAGGGCTGACCAGCTCTGGTCCTGGAGAGCCGTTTCCTGTGCTGGTTTTCATGATAAAGCTGGAGCTGAACCATATACCATAAGGCCTACATTGATCACCTGGTCTGGCACTCATTGCTCATATAACTGGTGGATGCACTTATGCTATCTTATGTTATAAGTTGCTCAAGACAAGAGTGTGCTAAGCTATTATAAACTAATGTACTGTACATAATGCTGTCGTAAGCATTACATAACACCCGTCTTAGGTTGTTTCCTTGCGCACGCCTGTTCTTGAATTTGTAAACCGTATTGCAGCACAAGAAACTCCGCTTGTAGACAGGAAACTGAAAGGACACAAGGAAAGCTGGACCTGCAGTTTGCAGAATCTATGGTGGTACCAAGCCAGTGACTGACAGCATGTGGTAGACCTGCCCCTTCATGGGTTCATCATGAAATTCTCTCATACTCCTGTGCTTAACAGTGTGTTGTAGTGGTTAGCGTGGTAGAGTCATTTGAAGAGAGGTACGCTGTTCCGATGCCCTTGAGTCTTTACCTCAGTTGCACTAAAACATTTACACAAAAACATATATCCAGCTGTTTAAGTGAACTACAGGATGAGGTTAATGTACACATTGAGTGACCCTGAAAAACAGGGGCATCTGCCAAACCAATAGATAAAGGTAATGCAATGTATCTGGCCTTGCTGAAAGTCTGACAGTGATTTAAGAGTTGCTTTCTAATACTCGCAGGTAGTACACTGGTTCTTTTTTGGAGTCTGAGCGGTAGATCACTGGCTGAATCCCAGAGAGAAATGCCACAACTCAACTCAAATGTCAACTCTCTTCCTTCAGGCCTCAGTACCTCCTCAACTACCAAAGTTTGATTGGTAATGTTTTGACAGTTACTAAGCTATGGACGTTTCCGTCTTCAACCATCCCCCTTCTTCAATAGCCGTGTTGAGCCAGTGAGTCGGAACACTCTGTGCTTCGGCAGCAGCAGTGCAGGGAATCCTAAAACCTGATGTTCTTTTTGGGATATGTAGGACATCTGTGGATTCACCGACACAACACTAAATGCATTCTAGCATGCACCGTGATGAGGAAATGCAAACCAGGGGAGGTATTTCACTTTAATGCAGATGTGCTTTCCTGATTCCTGTCCAGTGAACGATTTAACTACATTTATAGTTAGCATCCTTTGTTTTTCCTCATTGATTTTATGTTTACCGGCAGGGTGCCTAGCGGGTGTCATCTGAAAGGAAATAAAAAAGTTTAATTAGTTTACCTTCCCGCTGTAATTTAAGATGTATACATTACTACAAGTTTTCTGAACATTGTTCAGGAGTGCAAGTAAATCATTGGGGGGGGTGTTTAATTGTAACATATTAAGTGAAATGCACGCCACAACAACCAGATACTTTCCCCATGAAAACCCCCTGCTGTAGGGTGTTTTTGTGTCCTACGCTTGTTTTGCACTGCGTTTTATCATGCTGCATAACCTTGTCTTCTGTCCTGTTTTTGTCTGTATTATGTTGTATTGCATTGTGTTGCCTTGCAATATTCAGCAAGAAAACTCAGAAATCTTGTTTAAGGCTCGATAACTGTGCCCTTCCCAGTATTGCATTCAGGTTCTGGTACACCACGGGTATACACCCATGTTTTCGGTGAATCAGCTGAACATGACCCCTGACCTCTGTCTTCTCCCGTCCTGTCCTCAGATTCCCGGTGGGGGTGCTGTCAGACGGGCAGTGGCACCGGGTGTCGGTGGGCGTGTCCGCGCAGAGCTTGGCCCTGTACGTGGACTGCGTGCTGACGGAGCGTGTGAACTGGACGTACCCGGGCATGGACATCACCACCGACGGCCTGCTAATGGTGGGCGGCATCATCGAGGACTTCGAGACACCCTTCGAGGTGAGGGGCCTTGTCACCGCAGAAACGGAAAGGTCCGGCAAGTTCAATCAGTCAATCAGTCCTTGTTTCTTTCATAGAGTGATTTCCAAACAAGTTGTAACACAGCACTTCACAGTCGGTGCTGGTGACTACAGTGGTTTTCAAATCACAATTTAAGGACAACATCCCTCAGGTAGGGTGTAGAGTTGG
Source organism: Ilyophis sp. 1 JC-2022 (assembly GCA_022702515.1). Taxonomy (NCBI): domain Eukaryota; kingdom Metazoa; phylum Chordata; class Actinopteri; order Anguilliformes; family Synaphobranchidae; genus Ilyophis; species Ilyophis sp. 1 JC-2022. The sequence goes on from CM040394.1 coordinate 15,846,433, forward strand.
ATATTTAAAAAAATTATATTTGCTATTAAAATGTGGTTAAGAGCCAAAAAATCTCTAAGACAGTGGTTCTCATTCTCAACCCTGTTCCTGGAAATGTATGGTCCCGTAGGTTTTTATTTCAACTCTAATTTGACACACCTGATTCTATGAATTAGCAGCTCAACAAGATCTCTAGCTGTTGAATGAGGTGTGCTTTGTTAGGGTTGGAGTGAAAACCTACAGGATGGTAGACCTCCAGGGACATGGTTGGGGACCACTGATGTAGAGGCTAAAACAGGTACAGATTTCCGTATGATCTAAGGAAGTAATTTCAATATTGGGAGCCCTGAAACTTGGGGCTTGGGGTGCTCCGCTGGAGCCATATGGTTTTCCGATTAGTCTCTCCTGCGATTTTCCCATTGGGTGCGGTCCTGGAAAAAAAGGATGGACTGCACAGAAGAACAGCAGTCTGACGTGATGACTGCTCTCTCTTTTATGATAAATGTTGTGTTTTTTGAAGGATGGGTGACTCAGGGCCTGTTTGCACCTGCTCGCCCCCGATGGTCATGGTAACTTCATCACCGTCTCCATGAGCGATGGGTGAAACATTTTCAAAACAGCTCGGTTGCTTATTAAGACAAACAACCCAGCCTGCCTTAGCACTGCCAACTATCCAACACACTCATAGCGAGTGGAGCTTGCCCCATTTCTAGTGTCACCACCCCCCTCTTCCAGGAAAAATGCCGGAGGACACTCCACTTGGACCTTGTAAGAGTGAAATGAACCCCCGTACCCCTCTGCCATACTAAATCTGCCCTAAAAGCGTCATAAATGTAGGTCAGGGTGCAGTGGACAATGGCACATTATCTCTTATGGAATAAATTGAACGACATGTTCTTTTAATTGAAGTTTTATACCCTTTTGTCTAGTGATTGATTAGACAGGTCTGGGTAACCGTTACATTGTTGTTAGTATGATTTGTTTTAAAGTGTGTATATGTGTTGTATGTGCTCTATGTTTTGCTTTACAACGAGGACCACGTTGAAAGCAAGTGTTTTTTTTTCACTGTCATGTGTTATACCCTTGGTTAACTTAGTACTCTTTGTACTCTTATCTTACCCGATAAAGTTAATCAATCAAGCAATCTCAAACTGCGATAGAGTCCTAATTTAATTCCCAGATGATAAAATGCCTAATTATTTTTTCAGAAAACAGTGTATAACATCTCATCCACTGGGACAGAATCCCTGACTGACGCGAGAACTACGACATAATTTGACATAAGTGTTCAATCATGAAAATATAAGAGCAAGCTTTCTTTGTCATGAAAAATGGCAAATCGAGAATGGCAATATACACCAATCCGCTACAACATTAAAACCACTGACAGGTGAAGTGAATGGCATTGATTATCTCGTTGTTATTTCGGTTCTGTACTCTAGCACTCTTGATATCTTATTTGTTGGTACTCCTACAAGCGATACTATAACCTCTGCATTTGAATGGATCTCTATGGGAATTGGTGAGTGAGACTAGATTTAGCTGTAAATTATGCTGGAACAGCATGGAATACATGGTTGGTAAAATGACTGTAAGTCATCAAGGGTTTGACGTATCAAGCAAGCCTCAAACCATAACTCTGGTGCCAGAAATACAGTAGATACGGATGGATAACTTGAAGTGTTTCTTCTCCTGACTTATTTTTTCATGGAGTTCAATAGGAAAATTAGTCAGGAGGAACAACCCTTCAAGTGATTCATCCATATGTACTGCATATCTGGCAGCAGAGCGATGGATTGAGGCTTGTTTGATACCTCAGACCCTTGATGACTTACAGTAATTTTACCAACCATGTATTCCATACTGTTCCAGCATAATTTACAGCTAAATCTAGTCCCACCCCCCAATTCCCATAGAGATCCGTTCAAATGCAGAGGTTATAGTATCACTTGTGAGACTAACATTGGGGGATTCCTGAGAGGTGAGTCAGGAGCTGAAGGGGTAATGACCTCCTGACCCCTGGAAGTGGAGGCAAAACCCTAAAGCTTAAAACTTAGCGGAGGAACACCAGTCCATTTCTACACGTAAATTATGAGACTGACGGCCTGCAGAGGAACGTCTCAAGTATTCAGGATTCAGGGTTCACTAAGTAATGCCTTATATCTGAAACTCTGAAAGCCTACAATAGAGCTTCAGGGTTCATGGTTCAGTAACTTGCCTTTGTCAGGCCTGGTATAAAGGCCTATTCTGTTGTTCCCCTGGGGAAAGACCTGTGCAGATACTGCCACTGTGTCTCTCGGCTTCTCTCTCCCCCACACAGTCCCAGAAGGGAAGTCTTACTTATTTGCTTATTGGTTGTCCAAAGTGCAATTTGCTTTTCGTCATGTTTCAGTTCATTTCTGCATTGTTGCGTTCTTTCAGTGTCACAATGGGCCTTTTATGCCTGTTCGCTCTTATTTAAAAAAAAAAAATGTGTTATCCTTTTGCTACTCAGCTGCTGGTTTCAGAAGTGTGGTAATCCAGGGGCCCCCATCCCTGGTACTGGAGGGCCGGAGGGGGTGCTGGTTTTCAGTCTTGTGCAGCACTTAATTGGGCAATTAAAGCTGCTTTTATTTGACAGAGTTTATTAGCCTCACCTGGTTTACTAGACTTTAGTTGTGCAAGTACATGTGTTGTGCCCTCAGAAATGATGGCGTATGTCTGTCCATCTGTCTGTCTCTCTGCAGGGCGGCCTGAGGCAGCTGACATTCCTGATGGGCAACCCAGATGCAGCCAGCGACCACTGCACCCTCCATATGGCCGCTTGTGGCGGGGTCCCCCCAAAACCCCCCCGCTCACCAAAACCCCCCCACACGTTGGAGGTACGTCAGCCCTTTGCGTTATTGCAGCCTTTACTGGGAAAAGGGAAGGGTGAAACTGAGGGGTCTCTGAGCACAGTGCAATCCCAGTGTTCTTCTTCTTCTTCTTCTTCTTCTTCTTCTTCTTCGTCTTCTCCGTCTTCTCCTAATTTTTAAAAATACAATTTTTTATGAAACAAAATTTAAGAACTTGTAACAATAAGGAGATGCTTTTTTTATTTTGATTTCTCTCCAAGTGTGGCTAAAATGCATATCTGTGTTTCTTACCTAAACCTTAACTGCAAGGTTCCCAAAGCACACTTCTGACAAACGGATGTTACCGAAGTGCTGTTGAACATAGACAGATGATTATCATAGTGAACTCTCATAAAATGAAGGAGAGTGTCCCATTCGATGCACCTTGACTCCTCCTCTAGTTTGGTCTTGATGAATCCCAGAATATTTTGCTTCCACTCCAGAATCCAGCTGCATACAATACACTGAACAATATATCTTTTCCATAAATACTCACACATGTTAGTTTGGAATGTACTTAAAAGAGGAGGATTGCATTCATTCAAATGTACTTGTCATTGTGTCCTGTCTGCTTTTGAATGATATTTACTTAATGGTTTTGCTTGTTTGCTTCCACCAAGGACCTCATTCTCTCCTCGAACGACCTGGAAGACTTGTTAGAGAGTTCAGAGAACTCCGTCGGCATGCAGGGCCCTCTAACTGTGAGTAGGGCATCCCTCCTGCTCACACACAACACACTTGCACAAACGGCAAACACGTGTGTATGCATGTACCCCAGGGCACCTCACACAAATCAAACAGTTCCAGTTTTGCATAATATTTTGTTTTGACATGACTCCTATGGCTAAAACATGCACGTTTACTTAAAGCAAAGTATGACTACAGAGAGATGGATTGCAGAACCAAGCACATGCTACTTTATCCTCGTATGCATCCAATGTAACTCCACGGGAGAAATAAAACCAGATGAATTTAAATATGGACGTGGTTTCATGGCCCGAAATGAACTGCATGCATTACAGACTGTTGCAGGTGTGTGATCAGTACATAAAGATGGAACATTGCTGAACATTGTCTGGGAAGCACAGCTGTGCTGTGGCCAATGAAGCGGGTGGGGGTGGTGTGTGTGTATCGTAGGCCAGTGGTCTTTCCTTATCTCTATTGGGAGAGATGAAAAAAGGCCCTACGTGCTGCTGTGTGACAGGACTGGAAATCTGCACTGGCAGCTCTGCACCAAACCACACCTGTTATGCCCGCAGCCGTCTGTCATGCCTTGCAACCTGCATTAGCATTATGGGTAGGGAGCTGGGATTGTAACCTGACTCGGACGCTCTGTGGCAGTGTAGCATTATGGGTAGGGAGCTTGGATTGTAACCTGACTGGGACGCTCTGTGGCAGTGTAGCATTATGGGTAGGGAGCTGGGATTGTAACCTGACTGGGACGCTCTGTGGCAGTGTAGTATTATGACGCTCTGTGGCAGTGTAGTATTATGGTTAGGGAGCTGGGATTGTAACCTGACTGGGACGCTCTGTGGCAGTGTAGCATTATGGGTAGGGAGCTGGGATTGTAACCTGACTGGGACGCTCTGTGGCAGTGTAGCATTATGGTTAGGGAGCTGGGATTGTAACCTGACTGGGACGCTCTGTGGCAGTGTAGCATTATGGTTAGGGAGACGCTCTGTGGCAGTGTAGCATTATGGTTAGGGAGCTGGGATTGTAACCTGACTCGGACGCTCTGTGGCAGTGTAGCATTATGGGTAGGGAGCTGGGATTGTAACCTGACTGGGACGCTCTGTGGCAGTGTAGCATTATGGGTAGGGAGCTGGGATTGTAACCTGACTGGGACGCTCTGTGGCAGTGTAGTATTATGGTTAGGGAGATGCTCTGTGGCAGTGTAGCATTATGGGTAGGGAGCTGGGATTGTAACCTGACTGGGACGCTCTGTGGCAGTGTAGCATTATGGTTAGGGAGGTGCTTTGACCTGGACTCAGAAAGGTGCTTTGACCTGGACTCAGAAAGGTGCTTGACCTGGACTCAGAAAGGTGCTTAATCTGAGCTCTGGATGAGAGTTCTGCTAAATGGCTCTGGGTAAATGTACAGGGAGGTCCCTGGTTTGTCATAAGACAGAATCCCTTATGTTTCTCTTCATTGAGGAGGAGGGGGGAGAAACCGTTAAAAACTGCATTCTCCAGCTGGAGCTCTGTGGAAGCCAAATGGTATCACAAGTCTGGAAGCTGAATTGCTGAGGTAGTGGAGGGGTGGAAGGATTACACTGGTTCCTCGTTCGTTCCAATAACAGCAGTGCTGTATTAGCCTAATGGGGAAGGTGTGTGATTTATGATCACCATGGGAACAGGCCTCCTGGCCTCTGCCCCACTCCAGGTGACTGTGGTGGCATGTTGGGGAGGAGCATATGACAAACACCCCACCTGGGATGGGTGGGAGGAGGGTAAAATACTCCCAAAATATCACTCGCTGGAGGCTTTCCATCAGTAACACTAGATGCTCATTTGTCTAACAGCAACTGGCAGCCCCCCCCTCCCATGACAATAACTTCACAGCAGCGCCGTTGGGTCCGTCACTGGAACAGCGCCTAGCAGCGTGTGCGGTTTCCGAGGGGTCAGGTCTGAGGGTCGGCCTGAGGCTGTTGATGGACGTTTACCCCCACGTGGGTGGAAACTGCAAAGAGGAATGACAGAAGTTTAAGATTTCAAGTTTTATTTTATTGTCCCCAAGGGAAACAGTGCTGCACAAATGCAACACAATACACAACACACAATATCCACAGGACACATCCACTACAACAACGCAATCAATAACAGACTTGTCATCCTATGTCTGTTGAAACTGTGTCTTTTGACCTCCTGCGCTTAAATCAATTTAGCCTGCACCTGGGAAACCTATATCTGCCTAAGGGAGAAAGTAACAGAGACGGTGGGGGCAGAATAGAATATACCTTGTTAATATGAAGGAATGCCACTGCAATTTTTTTGTTTTTTTTGTTTTTTTTTGTTTTGTGGTCTGACTAAATATTGAATATTAAATAGCAACTTAAATACTTATTGAACACCCAAGGGATGCTGCGTTTTAAATGCTTCTCTTTCAGAAAATGGCAGAAAATATTAGAAAATCAACCCTGGACAGTGGAGAAATTATTCAACTTGATTGAAGACATCCTGTCTGACAGCATCCTGCATTGTGCTGAACTTTGAATATCAAAAAATTTTTTTTTATTTCCAGGGAACTGAAATGACCATAAACAGCTTAAGAAATTAACTAATTGATAATTTGGTGCTTTTTGTCAGATATCAGCAACTATAATTGAAAATAGCATTTGTTAAATTTGCCTGTGGTATCACTATAGGCACTTTAGAATGCACACAAACGAAACCCATAAAGGCAGCAAAATGGCGATAGATAGATAGATAGATAGACAGACAGACAGACACTTTCCTCTTATTTTTCTCCCAAGTTTGTAATGCCCAGTTATCGGTCATTACACAACCTCTGCTGTTCATTCGGGGGAAATCACAGACAAGCATGTACTCTACTCTGAAGCACATGAGGCGATGCAAACTGCCGCTTTGGAGTTCTTATCACACCGCGGGTCGCAGGTCTGGCTCGTAAAGCCAAGAGTCAGAGGAAGACTGTTCCCGTGCAGCTCAACACGCAGGTTGCAGGCACCTCATCAACCAGCAGGGGGTGCTGGTGAGCTTTGAGCTCTGCTGTCATCCCAGCCAGCTGAAACCCTGGCTTCTTTGGGCCACGCTTGAGCACATTTTGCATTGTCCTGTTGGACTGCCGGTCATAATTTGACGGGGCAAGGTCCGTATTTTATACCATACTGTTGGGCCCGTGCATGTACTGAAACAGTGCCTCGGCAGGATGAGACGACCTTCAGCCCCATTGTACACTCATTTCAATTAGCCAGCAGAAGTATATGCCATATTTAGCACTTCCAGGAGGGAATCCACAACAAGATTGCAATGGTTTGCAACTTAAAATTTATATCAATGTAATTGAGCGTCGGTACCAAATATGTTATTTATTTGTTAAATAACCAGCATTTAATAGTATCAAGTGTAAAATGCATGATACATACCACCCCTTCCCAGCCCGAACAACAACTGCATCAATACCACACCCTTCCGGTCAACCATTTTCAGAACAATACAGAATATGGTCTCCTTAATGTCCATTACTGGGTTGTGTCCTGTATTTGAGCAAGGACATGTTACCAACATTAAACTTGACTGTTTGGATAAGTAATTGACTTGAAACTTGTACTTTTTAAGAAATGTACACGCGCCTCGAAAGTCTGCGGTTTTAAATGAAATGACGCACCTTGTACTGACAAGCCTTTTAGAGTCACATTAAAAGCTTTGTGTTTAAATCATTCAAACTTTTAGCAAAGTTTGTCTTGCACTTAGCAGGTGTTCACC